>JAPYYD010000853.1:0-37032 GCA_028551405.1 Uromys caudimaculatus | reverse complement strand
ATCTTTGTCTAAACCTTTACCCTGAGGTGATGTATATTCTTGATGTTAAGGTATGTTTCTCAGATGCAGCAGAAAGATGGATGGTATTTTTACATCTACTCTGGTACTCTCTGTCTTTTTATTGGGGAATTGAAACCATTGATGCTGAGTGATATCAGTGACCAACTATTGTTGATTTCTGTTATTTAGTTGTACTTGTTGGTGGTGATGGTGGTACAATTGTGAATTTGTGCATTTTTGTGTTTGTGTGTGTGTGTGTGTGTGTGTGTGTGTGTGTGCGCGCGCGCGTGTGCACGCACGCACCGGTGTATGCATGTATGTGTGTTCTATTTCCTTTAATTTTGCAGGCAGACAATTCTTCATTTCCTGTGTTTTCATGAGTGAAGTTAACCTCTTTAGATTGGAGTTTTCCGGCAAATAGCTTATGGAGGGCTTGATTTGTAGATATATATTATTTAAATTTAAATTTCTGATGGAATTATCTCACACACACCCCCACAGTAATTGGAGGTTTTACTGGGTTTATGAGTCTGTGATGGCATTTGTGGTCTCCTAGAGTCCACAAACATTTGTTCATGCCCTTTTGGTTTTAAGTCTCTATGGAAAAGTCAGGTATAATTCTAATGGGTCCACCTTGTACATTTCTTGGCCTTTTTCTCTGGCAATGTTTAATATTCTTTCTTTTATTCTTTATGATTAGTGTTTCGACTATTATTTGCCTAGGTTATTCTGTTGGAATCCATTGGTATTCTGTATGCATCTTTTAACTTTATATGCCTCATCCTCTTTAGTTTGGGGAAATTTTCTTCTATGATTTTGTTGAAAACAGTTTCTGGGCCTTTGTGCTGGGTTTCTTCTCTTTACCTATTATTCACAGGTTTGATGTTTTCATAGTGTCTCAGATTTCCTGGATATTTCATGTCAGGAGATTTGTTTTTATATTTACCATTTTCTTTGACTGATGTATCCATTTTCTGTTGTGTCTTCAACACAAGGGATTCCCTCTTTTATTTCCTGTATCCTGTTAGTGAAGCTTGCTGTTCCAATTCCTACATCTTTCATTTTCACAGTTTGGCTTTTCTTCATTCATTCTATTTCCTAGTTTCAGGTCTTCTAAACATTTTCTTCCACTGTTTGTGTTTTCCTGAATTTGTAAAGGAATTCAGGCATTGCCTCTTCAAGGACTCCTATCACATTCATAAAGGCTGTTTTAAGATATTTTCTTGTGCTTCAGGTCTTTGGGATATCAGGGCCTGCTGTGGTAGAATAGCTGGGCTTGAATGGAGACATGCCACTCTGGCTGTTGGTTTGGTTTTTACCCTGGTGTCTAGACAACTGGCTGGCACTGGGAAAATTGCAATTGTTGAGACTGCTAACTGGTTTTCTCATTATCAGGTGGGTGTTTTGTTCCTCTGCTTCTGTTTTCTCTCTGGATTTTCAGAAAGTGTGGTGATGTTGTGTTGCTTGTTTTCCTAACCTGTTCATCTGGTATGTTCACAGTGGATGGCTGCTGGGTCTGGAGGCTCGGATACTGGGAAGCATTGGGGAACGGAAGGTAGGGGTGTGGATGTCTCTGTGATCCACTGGGAATGGGGTCAGATAGGGAAAGGAGACAGCAGCAGGTTTCCTTCTACACAGCTGGGGAAGGGACTGGAGGGATTGGATCTCAGGATCAGTAGTGGAGTTGTGGGCCTGCCTTCAGCCTCCTTGTTGCTGCCTTTGGCTTATCAGGAAGTGAATTCTAGGGCTGGGGTGTGGGACTAGGCAGCAAGTGGGGAAAGACGTTAGGAGGAGATTCATGGTGAGATCCACAGCAGATAGGAGTCTGAAGATCAGGGCTGGCTGGATCTTGGGTTCTGCTACAGAGCTGGCTATGAGCCTGGGTGATTCAGTCTCAGGTCTCAGCACCAGACAGAGTGGAGAAGGTCTGTGGGCAGCCTACCTGAAACCAGGTTTTCTGTCAAGTGCCTGTGGTTTAGCAGAGGGGTGCCTGCTGGAGATGGAGGCTGAGACACATCCACCAGTGAGGGGAGGGAGATAGGAGGTCTATGGGCTCCTCCCAGAAGGGAGGTAGGCTACTGCTGGTGTGGCAATCCAGGGCTGGAGGAGAGAGTTAACGATTGAGTCAAGGGACACACAGAGAGGAGAAACCTGCAAGCAAACTACCTTGTTTCTCTTATGTCACAAGCTTTGGAGACAAAGGCATGTGAATGTCTAATCCAAGAAATATTCTCCTGGCCTAACTAGTCCAGAGAACTTTGGGTTGGGACAGGCATAGGGTACATTTAATAATGGGATGTTTGAGAGGACATACTGAGTAGCTACCTGCATGAGCTTCCTACACCTGGTGGTCCATCTGTTAGAACTCATTGAGACCTTGAGAATCAACTTCAGTCTTCAACCTGTAGCTTTGGATGGGAGGGGTGGAGATGCAACCATCCACGCTGTAATCAGAGTTTAGAGTAAACCCTTTAGAAACAATCACTTCAAAGACTAGACTTAGCTACCCAACACAGTACCACTTAAAGAGATGAGAGAAGGGGGGGGCAGAGACAGAGAGAGAGAAAGAGAGAGAGAGAGAGACAGAGACACAGAGAGACAGACACAGAGACAGAGTGATACAGAGGTGATCCAGGCCATACTGGGAAGAGAAAGAGATAAAAGTTTTGTGGCCACAAAGTCATTCTCCTGATGTAAGCTTTAATCTTACATTGCATAATAACTGGAGATAGCAGCCAAGGACTATCCATACTTTAGCCATCCTGGCCAAGACTGAAGCTCAGGTTGTCTTGCTCAGGTCTGGCTCTGCAAGAGCACCTGCAGAAATCATTAGACTGCCACAGGCATTAGACGTGCATCTGGCTGCTATGAGATGTATAGCCTTGTCATTGTGGAT
This sequence comes from Uromys caudimaculatus, assembly GCA_028551405.1. Taxonomy (NCBI): domain Eukaryota; kingdom Metazoa; phylum Chordata; class Mammalia; order Rodentia; family Muridae; genus Uromys; species Uromys caudimaculatus. The sequence continues at coordinate 34,136 of JAPYYD010000853.1, read as the reverse complement.
AAGTGGCCTCAAGGGCGTGGATGGGTGCCTGTGCTGTGAGGCTCTGTTCTTGCTAGAATACAAGGCAACTACAGGTTGAGGACAATGACTTCGCCTGGGCCTGCAGCCTCAATGGGAGCAAAGATAGGGTTAGGTAGGAGTAGGTCTTTTAGACAGACAGTCACTGAATGGCTATCCTAGGTAAACAGTGAGGCAGGGGTCTGAAAGAAAGGAAGGGAGATGTACAGACAGATGCACTGACTGAGAGATGGACAGGCAGGAATCCCGAGATGCCAGCCTTTCAACCTCACCTGTGGTTGTGTTCAGAGACCAAGTGAGGATTTGATGCTTTTTTCTTTCTATTAGAATCCAGAGTAGTTCCTAGGTGCCCATTACACCACCAGGCCCTGAGATAGACAGTGACCTGAGGAGGAGGATGCTGGTACACATGAAGTTCTGGGTAACCCGTGATGAGTGAAATGAACACTAGTGTTAACATGAGATCTGTGCTACTTCATTATTTTTACTGCATGTGCCTCTCCACTGTCCAATGGCTTGTGCTAGTGGTTTGGAAATGACAGACTGTGAGTGAACATGTCATAGACAGTCTTTTCATGTCCACCATTGGGAACAGAGACATTCGCTGCTATGAGCGAATGTGTGTATCCTGAGGATACCAATGAAATCGGTGAGGACTCCTCATGTCTTTAGAAGCTGTCAGACAGATGGTTCTCTCCTTCCCGGGAATCTCAGTGAACAGACACCCAGCTGCTGGAACAGAGTGGGAATCCTCAGGTGTGGCACTTTCTCTTAACCAAGGTCACTATGTTGTCTGCAGGCCATGAAAACCTTGACAGCCAGTGAAGCTGTGGTGTCCATGAGCAGAAGGCTTCTCTGGTCATCCCAATCACATCTGCCTCTTCCCCTTTCACGCTTTCCCTTGCCACCTTGTTCATAAAGTGTAAAGGATGGAGCAACCGGGACATGGAAAATGAGGAACTGGTCCTTCATTGTGCATTTGACACTGAGAGCCGGGAGGACATTCCCAAAATCAGCAGCCTCTCCTTGCACAGAGCTGATGCTGAAATGATGTCCTAATTTAATCCAGTGGACATAAGGCAGGCCTTTACTCTCGGCCCACTCCACAAAGGGGTCACATCCTTCACCTCTGTCCTTCTTCCAGTTTTCGTCACCTTCATGGCCATTGTGAAAGTGGATTCTGTTTCCCTACCTCCACACTAGGCTGTGGCCTCTCAAGTCTGCTTTTCGACTGGGATAAAGCTAATTCAACATCCCATACACGGCTGTTCTCTGGGGATTCCAGGCTACTGCACATGGACCTCCTTGGCTACTGTAGAAAACATTCATATGTATGTATGTGTGTGTGTGTGTGTGTGTGTGTGTGTGTGTGTGTATGCACATTTTCAGGTATGTACATATATGTACACACGTACACATTACATATACACATACGTATACACATGCACACATACAGAAACACATACACATATCTATACATGCCCATTCACATACACACACCCCACATGTGAACATACTCTGTTCAAGCAGCAATGACAAGAACAGCATGAAAAGATGTCTCTATATAGCGGGTACCTTCCTCGTGTTTCACTCCCTGTCCAGCTATGAGTGAGGCAGGGGAAGGGGAGCATTAGTGGGTAAGAAGAATTGGCAGACTTTGGTAACACTCAGGTTATCTCAGGGATTGTGGGAACAGTGAAGGATTTTCAGTCTGTGAGGCTTTCAAAGAATTACTAAGAATAGAGAAGATGTATGTTCACAAATGTTTGGGGAGCATGAGTTCAAGTGGGTGCACAGTGACCAGGGTCCCTGGGAACATCAGGTGAGAGTGGTCTGGGAGGAGACTAGAAACTGAGAACCATCCCCAAGATGGAGGTGCAGCTGTGGAGCTGGGAGTCAACAGCAGATGGCAGCACAGCACAGCAGTTAAGACCTGACCTGCCTAGCTTTGCATGGAGCTTCCAGGGCCTGTTCTATCCTCCACTGGGTGCAGCATGGCACAGTCCTCCCTGCTCCACTTCTGATGACCACCACAGAGATGTTGAGGAGAAGATGAGCATAACACCTTAAAGCTGCTGCCATCACTTGGTGAAATGTAGTGTTTCCCCTCTTAGATGATGCTGGACTCTTCACAGGTTCTGTTTTGGTGAGGAAGGGATTAAGGAGGAGGTCAGAGGGATCAAGTAAGGACCCTGCAGCCTGTGGAATAGGCTAAGTACAGTGGTACCCATATATGCACTCTTATGCAGACACCCTTGATTTCTATAACTACAATGCCATTTGGGGGAGGGGCTGCATTTCTTTTGATACACTGATGTCTACGATACATGCAGGAAGTCCTTGCTTTGATACCTAGCACCCCATAAGACAGGCATAGTGGGCCAGGCCTCTAATTCTGGCATTTGGGATGTGGGAACTGGAGGATCAGAATCTCAAGGCCATCCTGGTGAGAAAGGGAATTTGAACCTGGCCTGAGTTATATGCACGAATTCACACACACGCACACACACACACACACACACACACACACACACACCATTCCACAATTATGCCACACTACCATACATTCTCTCTCTCTCTCTCTCTCTCTCTCTCTCTCTCTCTCTCTCTCTCTCTAAATGAATACAGTCAAAAAATTTAAATGATTACCTAGGGGTTCACACTGACATACACTTTGCTTGAGCAGCAAGCTAAGGGTTGAATCTGCTAGATGATGCCTCAAAGACACACTGAGCAGCTTCCCTGTGTTGCTCTTAGAAGCAGACATGGAAACAAATGAAATTAGTGCTCTGTGGTGGATTCCTACAGAAAGGCAATCCCTGCCTGTTACACAGAGATTCTCAGTCCTTTTCAGTGCCCCTAACCATGCACACTTTCCCCTAAACCACTACCCCGAGGACAGAGTTCATGACCAGTTTCTCCATCCCAGCACTGGTAGGTCACAATGAGCACCATGGAAACCCTTCCCATGGCATAATGACTCCCAGCAAGACACCAGAGCCTTGGGCAGGGCTCCTCCCCAGTATTGCCACGCTGTCCACTGGGGCTGGGAATGGGATGGGGGGCTGATGATCTCGGGGTCCTCAATCAAGGAGTGGAACTTGATTTCCCAAGAAAAGACAAAAAAAATTAGCTGACTCATCACTGTAATGAGCTGATCACCATTGGGACCCTGGTCTTTCCTCCTTTTTCTAACTTGCCCTCTTCCTGCATGAAAAAATCCAATCTTCTCAAGAATCTCACTTCTCCCCAGAGGCTCTGGCCACATTCAGACACCAGTTCCTGAGAGATCAGTGCAGGAGGGTCCAGCTTCTCAGCACTGTCCATAGACCTTCAGCTCTGAGAGCCCGGCTGCGCGTCTCCTCCCCAGGCCACCCTCCACTGGACAACATCTGGTAGCAGGAAGAACAGAAGCCGAGTTTGGCATCCAGGCTGTGTGGGGCAGGGTCCAGAGACAGTGAAAGGTGGTCTGCCACCATCAGGTGAGGAGAGAATTGGTGTTTCTCCAGACCAGGTACACAGTGATGTTTGCTCACCAGCTACATGTGGCCGTCCTAAGGAGGAGTTGTATCCTGTCTCCAGTGACATGTCTGTGATCTAATGGTCACACACCCTGGGGAGAACATATGGTCCTTTTCTCCGGTTGGAGAAACCGGACCTCCACAGGTTGTATGGCTCTAGAGAGCCCATTAGATTTGACTCTGTGATAGTAGAGACTCCATTTCGAGGTATGTGCCTCATATCTTACTACAGCCACCACTTCGAGAGATCTCCAAATTTGACGGGCCACAATCGGCCCTACAAGGTATCATGATGCAGAGGCAGTAATTCATGGGCAGTGTGGTCGATACAGTAAGCTCCAGGGCAGCCATGGTTACATGGTGAGGCCCTCTCTCAAAATGAAACAAAAGTAGACCAAGCCTGAAAATAAAGTCCACCAGTAATGATCAGAACTGCCACAGACATATATGAATGCTGACGTGTGTCACTGAAATAGAGGGAGGTCAAATAACTCAGGAGTTCCCCAAGGAGTCAGCAGAAGGGAATGCAACTGCCAACCACTCCTGGGACTTCTATGAGCACCCCTTTACTGTCTGTGTTGGACCTTGGAGCAGCAGCTGGCCTGACCTCAGCACAGAGAGAATGCTTTGAGTGGGGTGCTGGTTACTGGAGAAGGCTGAGGGGAGAGCAAAGGAGGGAAATTGTGGAACCTCTCCAGCAGCACCTGGTTTGTCTCAGCTGCTAGGTCAAGGGTACAGGGTCATGACACCACAGTATAGGAGGAGCTGTATTCTCACAGCAATCAGAGTGAGCTAGGGCATGTCAGATTCTTCATGACCTCCTGTACTGAGAGATGTACTAGAGATTTATTGTTTGGGACCTGTTAACCTATAGTAGAGTGTATGTCATATCCCAAAAGTCCATCTGAATCTTAGAGAGGACTCCATAATAAATTTCAGTCACCTGAAGTCACAGCATAGGTGGCTGGCTGATTGGCACAGCACTGATGGAAAACCAATTGAACTGGAAAAGGTGTATTTTCCTGGACATAATCAGTCAGATACTCCTTGCTCTGGAAGGCTTAAGGCATGGTCAGAGGATTTACAAAGCAAGTGTTCACATCCTTGTCATGGCTATTGATTAACCAAGTTTGTCCAAGATAACTAGTGATTGCCACACCTTGGCCAACCAGGCTTCTGCACTGGTATGGGTGATGGCAACTAGAATTGCGATGTTATTAGAGATCCAAACCACATTTCAAAGCAAACAGATGTTCCCAGGTTTCCCTGGCCTCATCAGCAAGTTATTAGTGATGGAGAAAATAAGAAGGGAAAATGAGTAAGATATCCAGTGTTGGTGAGCAGTTTTGGTTTTTCTATTTATTTATTTCTCTCTTTCTTCTTCTCTCAAAGAATCCATCAGGACCTTGCTTATTCCTCCATCCGCTCGTCCCACATTACCCTCCTCCCTCTCCTAGGTTCACTCCTCCTCCATTTTGGTTCAGAAAATAGTAGGCCTACCAGGGATATCAACTGAACATGGCCCAACAAGATTCAGACGGACAGGCACAGATCCCCTTCTCAAGGCTGGAAGGGACAACACAGTAGGAGGGAAGGCGCCTCAAGATCAAGAGTCTGAGACACCTTCACTTCCAGGGTGAGGACTTGCACAAGAAGATCAAGCTAACACCTGTATTTGCAGAGGACCTAGCACAGACACGTACAGACTCCCTGATTGTCAATTTGGTCTGTGTGAGCCCTTGTGAGCTCTGCTCAGTTGATTCTGTGGGCTGGATTTTCCTGGTGTCCTTGACTCCTCTGGCTCCTACAATCCTCTCTCTCCTTCTTAGCTTGGCATCTCTCAGCTCCAAAGGGAGGGATCCTATTGAAATGTTCAAGTTGGGCTTTCTCTCTGCCCAGTGTTTGACTGTGGGTTTCTGCATCTGGGCAAGCAGTTTCTTTAAACCGATTTCAGCAGCTGATACGCACAGATCGAAAAATCTAGCAGACCTCATTTTCTTGTGCATGTTGACTTTGGGCATTTGATGAGCTCATCACAGTAGGAGACTGTGTATGTCTTTGCAGGAGCTCTGTACTTCCAGTTAATGGTTGTATGTGGATAGGATGGTTTACAGGGTGTGTATTGACTGTCAGGGAGAACATCCAGGTTTAGTTTATGGCAGATGTAGCATAAGGGAACTCCCCACCCTATGGAGGAAGCATGACATCCCACAAGTGGCCAGAAGGCTCCTGAAGTAGATACTAAGAGGAGTTGAGGAATGTACAAGGGTCAAGTGGGACAAGAACAGAAATGTCTGTCGTTGTGTATGAAAAGAGAAGAGCCACGTCAGAGTCAGATGATAGTTCACATCCCCCAGGGTAAAAGTCTGCACTTCAGCAGACAGTTTTATAATGCACCCCAATCCCCACCCTAACATGTGGGAGATATATATGTACATGGGGATTTTGCATACAGACCATGCATACTTTCAAGACCTTCATCTTACAGGGACATTCACTGGTTAAAAAAAAAATGGCAACAGGCCCCAACCTGAGTCTTGCACCCAAGAAGTGCTCAGAGTGGACACTCCTGAGAACTAAGGTGCACCAGGCTGACAACTAGATACAAGGTAACTTTGCTCACATAGTCCATTTCATAGAAATGGTAGACTTGTAGCATTTGTAGAAAATGTTTAACTCTGATTTCCTTACAGAGCCCTCTGAAAGGTACCCATTGGTCACTCCAAACACCACCCAATGAGAAATACAAGAAGCACCTTGATGAAATCATTGTTCCTAGACATACCCAGAGCTCCGTTTCAGCCAAAATCATTGAGAGAGACCACTGAGGAGGTAGGTTCAGCTTCCTTCAGAATGGAACATAGAGCACGAGAATGACCATGATTCTGGATGGAGGTTCAGGGACCTGTGGAGGGCAGGAAGGGGTTGATGGCCTCTCACCCCTTCAGATTCATAGGCCTGAGTTCAAAGAGAGGACTCTGTCAGTGTGGGCATTCTGCACAGAGAGGAGTTGCCAGGAGCGAAGGGAGTGTGTGTGTATCATGCTCTGTTCAAAATCATTGCGTTTCAAATTTCACTTAACCATTACAAAGAAGTCTTCCAATGTGGGACCCTTAGGGACCCTCCCCTTCACAAAAATGAGTGCAATGCTGAGAGAAGCAGCACAGTGTGTCCTACAAGTGATGGAGCTGGGACGTAGACCCAAGGTCACAAATGGTGGGGATGGGACATAGAGAAATGATCCCAAATGATAGAGCTGGGACATAGACTCAAGCTTACAAATGGCGGATGTTGGTGTAGATGCAAGCTCACAAACAGTGGAGCTGGGGCATAGACACAAGCTCACAAATGGTGGAGCTGGGGCGTAGACACAAGCTCACAAAAGGTGGAGCTGGGGCATAGACACAAGCTCACAAGTGGTGGAGCTGGGGCGTAGACACAAGCTCACAAACAGTGGAGCTGGATCAAGGATGCAATGTTGCAGCTGGGACATAGACACAAGCTCACAAACGGTGGGGCTTGGACACAGATGCAATTGTACAGCTAGGGTTGAGGTACATGTTTACAAATGGTGCAGCTGGTACACAAACACAAGTAATGTGAAAGCAGAACTGGCAGCACTCGGGAGGCAGAGGCAGGCAGACATCTATGAGTTTGAGGCCAGCCTGGTCTACTAAGTGAGTTCCAAGACACACAGGATATGCAGAGAAATGCTATCTGGGAAAATGAAGGAAGGAAGTGAGGGAGGAAGGGAACAAGAGAGGCAATTGAAAAGACAAGAGATGTGAGAGAAGAAGGGAAAAAAGAAAACAAAGAGAAGAAATAAAAAGAAATAAAGAAAAGAATAATAAAACAAAGAAAAGACAAGAAGAACAGAGAGAGACAGAGAGAGAGAGAGAGAGAGAGAGAGAGAGAGAGAGAGAGAGAGAGGGACGGAGGGAGGTGCTGACTCAGCAGGTAGTCTCTCAACATTCTTTCAGGCCTCACTAATGTACCAGAGACCTTCAAGAAGTCTGCCCTTACAGTAAATGATGGTTGTCCTCAACTGATACCATCACTGACACCTATATCTTGGTATTACCTCCAATGAGGACAGGGGATAGAGAGCATGCTTCCTTTTTCACTCCCACAGCATGGCCTGCAGGCTGTTTGCATCCACAAAAGGGTGATTCAAGAGTCTTGCAAAGGAATCCAGAGAAAATCAGGATCGTGTGGATTGGCAAATCCAGAATTTACTAACTAAATCTTTGAAACACCTCTTTCTCCCTCTCATACTAGGGACTGTCACCTCACATGTTCATGTATTTCTCTTGATAGTAAGGGCAAGGACAGCATCGGATCCACAGGCCATGAGAGCAGGTGGACTCTACTTGAAATGTGAGGTTAGGCGTGAAGCAGGAGCTGTACAGATGATTCCAATGGCACACTCAATTGCAAAGGAGGGGAAAGTCTCCCAAAAGGAAGCAAAGATTCACTCTCCCCTCCTTTTGAAGTAGTGTAGCACACCAAAGGGCAGAAATCTACAAGGTCAGAGACACGGTGTGGCCTTGCCAAGTGTGAACACCAATAGAGCCCACGTGGCCTGAAAGTGTGGTGTTCTATGATTGGACAGACAGAGCTCTGCTTAGGGACAGATCTGCTACAGGAGAGAAGTTATCTCCTGCACTCTAGCAGGTTGTCTGCAAAGAGGGTGGACTTATTTCTTGTCTCTCCATAGTTTCTTTGCACCCTTGAAGCATGGCTTAAAGTATCCTGGTTGTTTGTGGAGAATGCAAGCCTTCGTAGGTGACTGGTGACTACAAAATTCACTAGTGGAATGGGGAATAAGAGATTCCAGGCTTGATTTCTGTATTGTGGTTCTTTGCTTTCAAACACCTGGCATCCTCATGGCTACTAAAAGCAATGCCATTCATAGGTGATCTGATGCTGTCCTTCTCGCCCTTACTCTCAAGACAAATACATGGAACTGGGAGGGGATCACTCAGATTCTTGGGCTCAGGGGTGGTTTTGTGTGGGTTGCCACTGTGTGCACTGTGGATATTTTCTTCAACAGGTAGGTCTTGGAAGTAACTCATGGTAGTCAGTTTACTGTCCGACACAGCCATGTCCTTTTCCCTTTGTGGTGACTTTTCTAGTTTGGCTTATCTTAGGGATTTCCCTTCATCATTTCTTGTCCCTTCTTTAACCGAGTTCTGTTAAGAAGCAGAACATTTGCTGTGCAATGGTTGGATGGGAGAGGATTCATCCTGGTGGTCTCCAGAGGGAGTTTCATGGTCTGCTTAGGATGAGTCTCTCTGTGTTTCCCACCATATATATACCTCCTTTTCCTCCTTTTTCTCTTGTCCTGCTTTGCTAAGGATGTGATTTTCAGAGCCCAAACATCCCACTTGAGATTCCACACTCAATTGATCTGAAACCAAATCCAGGTGGAAGCAGTCTCCTGAGTGTTGCTTACATCATCTGAAAGATCCAGAACTGATGGCCATTCTGCCCGTTCCCCTCTGTCACATCTCACACATGACCTTGATCTTACCCAGGCAGGATCAGTCTTGCCCAAGGAAAGGAGATTCTGGGCACATTTCTGTCGTTGACACCCACCACGTGATCCCTGAGAATCTCCTTCTGATTTATTGGCTGCTCTCCTGCAGGGTCTGGAGACCAAATTTGAAGGCAAAGTTTCCTGTGGGCTTCCGTGTTCTACTGCCTGGAATGTGAACCCAGTTTTCTTCACACATATTGACTTATCAATAAGATGGCTCCCATGGGTTGGTTTTCAACAATCCACAAAATTTATGATCTGCATGTGTTGTTCACATGCTCTTTCAGAGAGAAGCTTGGTCCTCCAGAAAAACTTTTCTTTGTTTATTCTGTTGGCAGCAGTATTGATGGATTCATGGTCGGTACCACAGGGTAGCATTGTAAGGTTGAAGACCTCAGTCAAACATAGCCTCACAAATGGTCAGAAAATATTGCCATGATAGTAGCAAAGGTAAAGGACAAAACTTGCCTTATAATAGGTACCACTTCCATGCCAAGGGATTTCCTTGGGACTTCCTGAATGAGTAGGATTATCAAAATAAACAAATCATATTTCAATGGATAACCAAAACAGATAAACTTAAGGGGCCTGTTAGAGTACCATTTACAGAACGCTGGATAATTCTTATTGAAATCACAGGGATGTGGGCATTATTGGCTCATGCCTGTAACTTCATCCTTCTAGAGGTAGATGCAGGTAGATTGCTGTATGTCTGTGGCCAACCTGGACTATGGGAGGTCCTGGCGAGACCCACATACCTAGTGAGATCTGGTCTCAAAAGAAACTAAGTAAATAACTATGAAAAAGCATCCAGGAATGAAAACTCCATGTGAGTTCCAGGAATGATTGACATTCCCAAATGAAGACCTGATGAGCAATTTGTATAGGAGCCAAGCAATGAGCTCTTATTGTGTTTTATTCATTAACCTAAATTCTTTCTTTGGGAGGATGTCATGTCCGAGAGCATATTTATATCATTTTCATCCCTCCTTCGCCCTGTGTCCCTCTCAAATCTTTCTTAAATTCAAGACCTCTTCTTGTTTGATTAAGGTAGTTACACAGGCACACAAATTTGCACCTTCAGGAGGACACAGAGACCTATAGAAACATTCCCACAATCCCTCTGAATCAGTTTCATATTGCTCCAAGGCGTTTAGGAGTAGAGCTTACCAGGTCAGTTTGAGTAACTCATCACAATGCTCAGTTTGGCAGAGATTTGATTCTCCCTCTCTTGGCAGCCACAGGAAGTCTGTAACTCTTTGTCTAAGGGGATAGGGGCTTGTGAATTTCCCCCATCAACATTGGCCTATTGAGTATTGTGACCATGATGTAAGTCTTCTTTTACACAACCATAGTGTTGAGATTTCATTGGGTGCAGCATCCCTGTCATGTGTAGAGGATGCTAGGTCCATGCTCTCGTCCTGATCTTCTGACCTTTACTATCTTCCCACGTCCTTGGCTGGGGTTTTCCCTGACCCATGGCTGTAGGTGTTCCTTTGTAGATATACCAGTTAAAGTACAGGTGAAGTAGGCATTGTTGGTTCTTCCTCAACTTTTTTTAGGCCATGTCCTCCACTAAATTCTTCCCTTAGCTACAGAGTTCTAAGAATGCATTCTTGGGTGTGCTCTTCCTGTCCACTAACTAATACCCATCCCAATCACATGGTGAGACTCAAGAGTTTCCCCACAAGGGTTGAAGTCAACATTGCCCTGCTTCTTGAGGATTCTCTTACAAACTGAGGAGACAAAATTCCTGTGCTCGGAGCTGAGGCTACTGGTGGATGCATTCAAGCCTTTCCTTTCGACACCAGTAAGCATCAAGTGCCACTCTCTTTAATCACAGCCTCTGCTCTGAAACTGTTTCCCATCTCACGCCTCCATTTCACACTCAGAAGAGAGCAGAAAGTCGATCAGAATAACTCAGAGACTATCACCATAGATAGAGAGGTTTTATCTAACACATGCCATGTGACTGTATGAACCCATGTCCTTGAGAATTGCTTTATTATCTTGGAACTTGAGTCCTGAGCTTCTGAACTATAGTTATGCTACCCTGTGAAATCATTCCTAATAACACATAATTGTTAAAACTACTTTGGGTAAAAACTAGTCTCTGATACTTAGACCCGCCAGCAATAATTTCCTAAGGTAAACTGGTCTTTGAAACAACCATGAATTCCACACATAAATACATAAACTGGTCTTTGAAACAGCCATGAATTACACACATAAATACATAAACTGGTCTTTGAAACAGCCATGAATTCCACACATAAATACAATGTGTCGCTGACCTGGAGGTCCTTTTTCATTCCAACCACCAAACAGTCCTTGCCTATAAAAACTCAAATGAACTTGAAGCCAAGGATGCTTATCACCATCCTGCTGGGGCCAGTAGCCCACTTGGCTTTCATACTCACGAGTAAGACTCCATATAACTTATGCAGGAATCTCAGGTACCCTGCAACACCTGGGGAAAAGGCCAGGCTGTATTTCAGCTGTAGAGCAAATGTCTCCCATGCCCAGGGCCCTGGATTCCATGCCCAGCAACACAGGATGAAGTCAAATTGCTGCATCAGTAAGTGACTGTGGATATAGACCACACATGTATTCAGGTCTCAGGATGCTGTGGGATGCTACTCTTCTCCCTGAAGTGATCATATCCGACAGCCTCTAAGGAAGTCAGATTCATCCTTCTCATCAAAATCTTCTTGTGGAGGGCTCAAGAGATCCTATTTTTGTCTCTGCCTAAGTATCTTTGATTTTCCTTCAAGCTGCTTCTTTGGATGTGTTACTCAAAGAGTTCTTCCCACAGATGAGCTGGCTTTGTCCTGCCGCATAGCCATTCTGACTACAACTGCATGTCGCTGGTGTCACACAACACTCAGTCCTATGGCTCATCGTGGTATACTTTTGCATTTGCTCAGGGTTCCCGTTATATATTACTCTGAGGAGCCATCTGTTTGTTTTATTGCTGATCATTTGTTCTCAAAAATCAAGTTGATGGGTAGGAGGAGGCGGGTCATGTCTTCCTTGTTTGAAGGAGCCCAACATAAAACTAAGTCCACAGTTGATATGAGGCTCAGAGCTGTAAATTTTACAAGTGTACCTAATGGCACACATAGGTGACAAGCAAACTGAACCAAACATGGCTTCCTCTGGGATACTGCTTTTCACCACTACAGCTTTATGAATCTAGATAGCCTATTTTTTTTTTGCACATGTAATATTGTTGTTTTTGAGAGACTATGAATTCCATTTATATAAGAATTCTAGAAAGCATTTAATCAAGATGTATTACTTCACAGACATTCATTCCTGCTCCCATAATATCAAGTTAAGGAACAGATTCTAACAAAGAGAGTGAGAAACCTTGGAACACTCAGTCCTAACTGCAACCTCAGCATCAGGTGCTTTCCCTGGGGCTCATGCCAGCCCAAGGAATGGGAGGTAGAAAGGAGTGTAAGAGCCAAAGGGCGTGGGGTACACCAGGAGAACAAGGCCCACTTAATCAACATGAACAAAGCTCATCTGAGCCCAGAGTGACTGATCTGGCATCCCTAGAGCATGCACCGGTCTATACCAGGTCCTCTGCCTATATATGGTATCTGCTGATTTATTGCTTTCATGAAACTCCTGAGTACCAGATGAACAAGGGGGTCTCTGTCTCGTCCTTTTCTTTTGTCCTTTTGTCCAACTTCAACGTGATGTTCTTTTTTTCTCTGGTGTATTTTACTTCGTTATGCTTTAATATTACCCCTTAGCAGCCTGTTCTTTCTAACGAGAGACAGAGAGGGAGTGTATCTGGGTGGAGGAAAGGTGGGGAGGAACCAGGAGAAGTGGAGGGGAGAAATCATAATCAGGATATATCTTGTGAGAAAAGAATATCACTGTTAATAAGAATTTAAAAAGGAACAGATTCTTCTCTTGAGCTCCATTTAATTCGATGTTGTGTTTCATGTCCCTAAGTCTATCACTAACCCCACCCCAATGGTCCCTTCAGTGTGACACATTTTCCACCACGAATGTGGATTTTCCTTCTGAAACATGGGAAAGAGAGTTCACTGGCTCCAGACCTTTTCATAGCACGGTTCCAGTCTTTGCCATCTTTGTGACTGGCTCCGTACACTCAGGATTGACAGTGCTTCTCCACGAACTTCATTCCCCTTATCTAAAGGGTCTTCAGTGTTATAGTGTGGGTGTGTGCTTAGACATGGAGTCCATGCTCATTGCTTTCAGTTGTTAGTCCAGAGAGATGCAGTTGCCATGAAACGGTCCCTGCTTCTCAGGGTATTAGCAGTGCTGCTAGTATTTGCAGCTGAAAGCTGGGCAACTGGGAATTTGAGGCACTTCAAAAGTGAGCTTGAGACTTGACCAGGTGCTTGGGGAGAAGAGACAAGGGAGCCTAGCTGCTGCTTTCTGTTGGAGAGCATCTTTATAAGCCTTTCCCAACAGCACGGTATGAATGGGGACTACTTCCAGGGTACCTCTCTAGAGAGTGAGAGGCACCTACTCAATGGAGAATAACGTCCAGGGCTCTGGTCTGCACAGCTCCTGTGTGGATCATGGGGGCCTGATAAAAGTCCTGCTGTCCCTCTATGGTGCACCAGAATGTAGGGCTCCTGCATTCACTCTCTACTCTCTGGCTTCACCCAATAGGGAAGAAGAGAGGGAGGGCAGTAGGAACAAAGGCTGTACTTTAGGGAGCCCTTTCTCCATGGCAGGCACTTCTTTCACTCAATGTTCTTTTAGTGAGCACCCTCCATGTGACAGGAAGTGGACTAGGAGCTGGACTAGCTCCAGAGCACTGTTGAAAATGTCAGCTCTCATTGAGGGTACTCGGTACTGTGGTCTTTAGAAATCAACATTGAGGTTAAGGAATCAACATGCCCTGATGTCTCCTGCAGTAGGAGGCAGTGTTTTCTGTTAGGAAAGGAGAGTCGGAGAGGGGGTTTGCCAGTGGTGAGTGATGGGTATGCACTTTTTAGAAAAGAAACTTTTTGAGATTAAAATTCCATCATTTCCTCTTCCCTTGCTTTCCTCCACACCTTCTGCTTATTCCTCCTCTCTGCCTTCCAAATTCATTGCCTCTTTTTCATTAACCTCTGTCATATCCACATATGTATACATAATTCTAAATGCATACAAACAACCTGTTCAGTCTGTATAAAGTTACTTCCAGGAGTATTTTTTCAAGGCTGAGCTTTTGGTATTGGATAACCGGTTGGTGGACATTCTCGGGGGAGCCTGGGTCTCCTAGGCTTGGCATTCCTTTGGGTCCTATTGTTCTTTATTCAGTTAACCCTGAACACATATTCCCCTTTCCTGTCCACAACACTGGACTCTCTCTGTGTTAGCATGTCTATTGGTGTCGTTCTTGGTCAGCTGACAGCTTTCCAGTCATGATGCTGAGACCTTATAAGTCTATCTGCTGACACTCCTAGGAGACAGACTCTCACAGCTAACTCCTTGATCCTCTGGTTCTTACAATATTTCTGCCCCCTCTTCCACAGTGATCCCTGAGCCCGAGGTGCAGGAGTTTTGTTGTAGATGTATCTCATGGGGCCTGGTTCACAACTCTGCATGCCAATTTGGTTGTCGTTTTCTGTAGTGATCTCTGTCTGTTGCAAGGAGAAGTTTCCTTCAGTGAGTGTTGAGGACTATATTTTCTGTGGGTATATAGTAGAATACTTAGGTGTAGTTAGGGGATTATGCTGGTTTATAATAAAATGTCAGTTGCAGTATCTCCTGTAAGATTTATGACTTCACCAGGGTGTGGATACTTGGCTAGCTTTCCAGTACCAGGCACAATTTTTCACTTTGGCGCATGGTTTAAGTCTACTCTGAAGCTGTTGGTTACTGACAACTGTCTGTGTCAGTACTGTACCCTTAAGGTTATAGTGCCAGGGCCTATACTCTTATTGTTGTTGTTGTGTTTCTGAGTCATCTTGTTGTCTGAGGCATGGTATTTTCTCTACATAGCATTGGCTGTCCTGGATCTCACTCTGTAGGGCAGGTAGCCTTGAACACACAGAGATCCTCCTGCCTCTGCCTCCAGACGGCTGGGATCAAAGGCATGCACCACCACTGCCTGGTCTAACCCCATGCTCTTTTTGGGGGGGGAGGAAGGGGTTTATTCAGCTGACACTTCTACATTGCTGTTCATGACCAAAGGAAGTCAGGACTGGAACTAAGCAGGTCAGGAAGCAGGAACTGATGCAGAGGCCATGGAGGGATGTTATTTACTCTTTTGCTTTCCCTGGCTTGCTCAGAGTGCTTTCTTATAGAACCCAAGTCTACCAACCAGCCCAGGAATGGCACCACCCACAATGGGCCCTCCGCTCTTGATCACTAATTGAGAAATGTGTTACAGCTGGATCTCATGGAGGCATTTCTTCACCTGAAGCTCCTTTCTCTGTGATAACTCCAGCTTGTGTCAAGTTGACACACAAAACCAACCAGTACACTATCTATCATCCATATCTATCTATCTATCTATCTATCTATCTATCTATCTATCTATCTATCTATCTATCTATTCATTATCTATCTATCTATGTATCATCTGTATCTATCATCTACCCCCATGCTCTTTTAAATGGAATGTCCAGGGCCAGTCTCCCAGATAGGGTCCTACTTGAGCAGGGAGTTGAAGACAGGTAGGGATCGCGGTCAAAATGTATCTGGAGGAATAGAAGGCATGGGAGGAATGAGTACAGGACAGGTAGGAGGGATTCAGAGTCTGTGGTAGAGAATCCAACAGTGCAGGGTGGGCAGGGGGAAGTCCCCAAAATGCTGGGAAGACAGTTATGTATAGAAGCAGTTGCAATCTGCAAAATTTGCTCACTCTGTGTGGAGATCTGCTTTGCTAGATTTGGGGGGTTGCGGGTGTGTGGGAAAATGCTTTTGAGGATCCATGAAACAGCATTTGCTAGGTACTGGGAGTCAAAGGTGATAAAGCTTGTTGTTCTGATCTGTGTTCTTCCCAAGTCAAACATCACTTGCTACATCTGATATCCTGAAAGCACACTTAGAGGACACACCACCTAGCCACCCACCTTAAGTGGCTTTGTCTTTTACAGTTTTCTTAGTGTGTATTAGTCATAGAAAGGGAGGCTTTCCCTATGACATTTCCATATGTGCGCATAATATGCCTGGGCCGTATTCACCCCCTTTACTACTCTGTTATCCCGCTCCCACTCTTCCCAAGGCTCTGCCTTCAGCCCCTGTATTCCTTCTTTTAATTTTCTGTCCCTTTTTATTGGCTTTAGCTTACTTTTCTTTTTTTATGGCTTTCCCTCTGTTAATATGCTCTCATCTTTTCTCCCGTATATCAACTCTTGGAGCCTTGATCCTGAACAGGCCCCCCATAAATGCATATATATTTATTTGTAGGTAGTAATTGTAAATACATAAACTCTAATAGTGCATGCATCAGTTGAATTACCCCGTCCCTATCCATCTGTCCCTGGAGATATTGTGGCTACTAGCTTCATGGACATGCCTTGAAAGATGGTCTGTGCCTTTGTTTGGCTGTTGTCACTGAGGCTTCTTGTGCTCTCCTGGATCTGACCTTTGCCATAAAGGATTGGAAGACATGGGTCATCGTTGGCCATCCTCAATCTGTGTCCAGTGACTTTCTCCTTGGGCTCACTTTGCTCCTCTCTGGTATTCCACTTGTCTCTGCAAGGAGTGCAAGGTAAAGAAGCACAGCCTAATCTCTGGGTCATGTAGAACACTCATCATGCCAGGGCGTGCCCTCAGAGACAGGACTGCTCCAATCACATTATGTTGAAGGGATAAGGGCTTAAAGGAAAGATTACAGAAGAGGCTGATTGTTTCAAAAGACACCAGTATCTGAACACTAAATGGTGTTCTGTGCACCCCAGTTCTCTCCTGGGGTTTCTCATGTCACACATACTCAAAACTACAGGCAAAGCCTTGCTAAAACAGATACTCCAAATACAAAGAGCACATGTACACTTCGCTTACGAGTGTATTGTTACCATAAACAAAGCAAAGCCAAAAACCCCACAACACAATAAAACAAAACAAAAAACAGCTGCAGGAAGCAGTTTCAAACTAAGGTTTCCATCTCTGAAATCATGAGAGGCTCCTTCCGACATATGTGTCTGTGTGTCCCTAGGTGTTCCAGGAGTGTGTACAGCATGAGCTGTTATCAATAGACCCTTTGTGTTTCTAATGTGTCTTTTCCCCTTAGAAAAGATGGATGAAGGGCAACACCAAGAGAGTTCAAGATCACCTCAAAAGAAACTGAAGACAGTTGAATTCAAGAAAAAGAAACAGGTCAGGTTTCTGTTACCCCACAAAGCTGACAAGAAAAAGAAACCCTCTGCCCCACGAGATACAGATGAGGCAATATTCAGGTGTGAATGCCACTACTGCCAGAAGTGTATGGGGAACACATCTGGGGTCTCTGTGGGAACTAGGACAGAAGCAATCTCTCAGTCATCCTCCTGGGAAGCGCTTACACAAGACCTCAGTAACTTGACACTCAACCCTCATACCACCCAGCCCCATCTTATGCAAGACACCATACCTAAAGCAGAGAACAAAACACAGTGGCAGCAGAAAAGCAAAAGGATGTTTTAAAAGATTCCCCACGAATGGACAGAATGACTCTGACACTGTCATCCTCACGAGAAGGAAGATCCAAACCCACAGGATCATGAGCAGCAACATCGATTTGGGAGCATGGTCAGGAGGAGTAACGATGTCCAACCTGGCGACGGTAATACAGCCGGTTCTCGATTCTAATCTATTCCACAAATGTAGCTGTCTTTTCCTTAGTAGTTTTGGCATCCTCCCTGAGGCATTCTGGGAAGAGATGCTCCTCAGCAAGGACAGCCAGGTAGTGATGTTTCTATACTCCCCATGGCACTGTTCCCATGGGGCTAGCTACCATTTTCCTCTCCTAGGGTTTGCGGCTTCTCTTCCCTTACATTGTTGCCAATAAAGTTAGAACATCTATGCAGGGTTTCTCGTGTGCTGTCTTCAAACTGCGTCCATTCCATTTTATCAACTGGAACCTAGAGGGAGCACAAAGACTGATGGAGGTGTGTGTGTGTGTGTGTGTGTGTGTGTGTGTGTGTGTGTGTGTGTGTCTGTGTGTCTGTGTGTCTGTGTGTCTGTGTGTGTGTCTGTGTGTGTGTATCTGTATGTATGTGTGTGGTATGTCTGTGTGTGTCTGTGTGTCTCTGTGTGTGGTATGTCTGTCTCTCTGTCTGTGTGTGTGTGTGTTTGAGTGTGTGGTATGTCTGTCTGTGTGTGTGAAATTTTTGTTTCAAGACCATTATAAATACAGAAGAATCTGACCATTTAGAGCATTTTTCATCTAGTTATATCCCCTGATAGCTTATCTTCCATTATACAACAAAAATACATCAAAAGCAGGGCACTGACACTGGTATAATGGGTGCTTATACTGGCTGGTTTTGTGTGTCAACTTGACACAAGCTGGAGTTATCACAGAGAAAGGAGTTTCAGTTGAGAAAATGCATCCATGAGATCCAGCTGTAAGGCATTTTCTCAATTAGTGATCAGCGGGGAGGGCCCCTTGTGGGTGGTACCATCTGTGGGCTGGTAGTCTTGGGCTCTATAAGAAAGCAAGCTGAGCAAGCCAGGAGAAGCAAGCAAGCCAGTAAGTAGCATCCCTCCATGGCCTCTGCATCAGCTCCTGCTTCCTGATCTGCCTGAGTTCCAGTGCTGACTTCCTTTGGTGATGAACAGCAATGTGGAAGTGTAAGCTGAATAAACCCTTTCCTCCCCGACTTGCTTCTTGGTCATGACATTTTGTGCAGGAATAGAAACCGTTACTAAGACAGGTGTGTAGAGATTTCTGTCCATGTATTCTATGTGCAAATCCATGCAAGCACCACCATCACCAAGTTTCACATCTATTCCATTGGGAATCTCTGACTCCTGCTAGTTTTTATGAGGACACCTGGTAGTGTGCTTAAAACTGGGGCAGTCATAGCATTGTTTACTATTTCCATATTAATTGCATTTTAAGAATGTCATATAAAAATGTTCAGTGCTGGCCTTTTCTGCTCATCACCATGTGCTTAATTCTTCATACTTTATAGTGTATGTCAAAATTCCATTCTTTAAGAATGCAGCTTGTGGGCAAATTGCTTGACCGGTGTGTGTGGGGCCCTAGGTTTGATTACCCAGCACCACAGTTAATAAAAAAGAGATGAAACCTCTACTCCTACTCTTTTGTATTGCTGTGTGCAACGCTGTGGTTCTGGTGTGCCACTGGTTCTTTTGACCATTCATTCACCAGCTGGGCATTTTGGTTCCCAGATTTTGGCTAGCTAGTATGAATAAAGCTGCTATGAACAATAGAGTGAATGGTTTTGTGTGGATTAAACTTTCACTGGGACAAAGATTCAACAGTTCAATCCCTGGGTGACATGGCCAGTGTAGACTTTCTTTCATTCGGTTATTACAACCACCGAAACCACTTGTAAAACTCGGGCCCCGATCTAGCCTATCTATTAACTGTGGGATATAGAATATGGACTGTGGGAACAACAACACCCACTTCATCTATCCAATATGCGACTGTTTTATTAGCCAACCCCTTTCCTTCAGTAACTGTGGGAGGGTAAGCACATAAGGCCTGTATGTGGTGTACTCTAGAATTCTAGGTAGAAGATAAGGAATTTGAAAAAGGAAAACTTTGAGCTAGAGGTGTAGATCAGTTGTGGAGATTTTACCTGGCATGGAACGATGCCCTGAGTTTAGTCTCCATCAAGGCAAAGAAACAAAACAACCCTAAACTTCTGGGAGAAAGATATAATTAAAGTAGAACCAGTACAAGTTACAAGCACACGTGCAGACAGACACATACACACACCAAATTTCACTGGGGTAAAGCACACCCCCTTTAGTGAACTCTGCTGAGGGGATATCACAGTAAGCAAGATCATTTAAAATGTAACCAACCAAGGAAGAAATACTACTGACTGATACAATAGTTTTCTTTTGTTTTTGTGTGTGGTGTACACACACATAAGTGTTGCTCTGTGTGTGTGTGTGTGTGTGTGTGTGTGTGTGTGTGTGTGTGTGTGTGTGTGTGATTGTTTTTCTAGGTGTAGGGCCTGGTGCAATTTCTGTTGTCCAAGGTGGCATGTCAACTGATGTCATTGGGTAGGTCTTGTTAGGTGACCACAGTGTTGAGGTTTTCCCTGTCACTTGTGGAAGACAGCTTTTCTTAGCTGAAGTCCTGTTCCCCTGGCTCTTACACTCTTTCTGCCCCATCTTCTGAAATATTCCCTAAGCCTTAGGTATAGGGGTTATGTTGTAGATGTGTCTGTTGGGAATGCCCCCTGCCCTAGAGTCAGTTATTGCCAGCAATTTGACCAACCGTGGATTTCTGTACTAATCTCCCTCCGCTGTAAAAAGGAGTTCCTGTGGTGAAGGGAAGCCCTCCTAAGCTCATCGGTGGGTATGAGGATGAGTATGGAGAATGCAGTTTGAAAGTCTTGGAAAGTGGCAGTAGCGGATTCCCATCTGGTGTCCGTGACCTCGCTATAGTCTAACATTTGCTTGTTTGGTTTGTTGTTTTCTTTTGTTTTTGTTCTTTTTTATCATTTATTCTGTGCATTAGGTTTTAGGATTCTTCTGATTTTTCATTGTCCTTTTTTTCCCTGATTTACATTTTTTCACACAATATATTTTGATTATGTATTTCCCCTCCCCCAAGTCCTCCCAGATTCATTTCTCCTGGCCAAGTACTCTGGAGCATGGGGCCTGCCCTGGAGTGTGGTTGACACCTTCAGTGGCATTCCAGTGTAGAAACCTGGTCTCGTCTTTGCTGGCAGGTAACAATTGCAAAGAGCTGCATGGTTAGGGGTGGGACCCTGTGTCCACTGCCCTTTCTCTGTGCTTGGATCCCATCTGGCTTCAACCCATACAGGTCTTGTGCATCCTGCCACTGTCTCTCTGAATTCACATGTGCATTGGTCCTGTTTTCTCTAAAAGACACTTTTTCCTTAGAATCACCTTCACCTTTGGCCCTTACAATTGTTTCTGCTCCTACATATGTTCATGAGCCTTGAGAACAGGATTTTGAAAGGACACCATGTTGTGGACCAAGCAATCCAAAATCTCTCACTCTCTGCACACTGTCCATTTGTGGCTCTCTGTGTTAATTCTCATATGCTGTAAGAAAAATCTTCCCTGATTTTGTTGAGCCGCACTGTTCTATGGGCATAGCACTATGTCATTAGGAGTAATTTTATACCCATAGCTATGTTCCTTTACAAGAACAGTAACAGTAGGTCTTCCAGTACGCCCATGATCTATGCAGGCTCAGATTTTTGGACACTTCAACACTGTCAGCGTTGGGTTCCACCTCATGAAGTAGGCCTTAAATCTATTCAAAATTGATTCATTGCTCTCATACCATTTAGCCACTATCACACCAGCATATCTTCCAGACTTGTGGCTGTTGTAAGTCGGAGGTTTAATAGCTGGTACACGTTTCTGATTGCCTTTCTCCTTCGGTAGCCGGCAGAGTACCTTCTGGTACCATGAAGTCTCCTTAGTAGGGCAGAATTAGTTGGGCATCGATTCAGTTTCAATTTTGGAGCTCATACCTGTCAAGCACAGGGCCCCGATTCCAATCTCTAGCAGGAAGAAACAAACAAAAACAAACAATTCAATATGACTCAGGTTGCCCTGGTATTCTTCTCTCAGCCCTTTTCGCCTTTCCTTCTTGTCCATTTTCATTCCTTTGTGACATGTGCCAACATGAGTGTACTGGCTGGTTTTGCATGTTAATTTGTGTGTCAAGCTGGAGTTATCACAGAGAAAGGAGCTTCAGGTGAGGAAATGCCTCCATGAGATCCAGCTGTAAGGCATTTTCTCAATTAGTGATCAAGGGGGGAGGGCCCCTTGTGAGTGGTGCCAATCCTGGGCTGCTTGGAAGACTTGGGTTCTATAAGAAAGCAAGCTCAGCAAGCCAGGGGAAGCAAGCCAGTAAGTAACATCCCTCCATGGCCGCTGCATCAGGTCCTGCTTCCTGACCTGCTTGAGTTCCAGTCCTGACTTCCTTTGGTGATGAACAGCAATGTGGAAGTGTAAGCTGAATAAACCCTTTCCTCCCCCAACTTGCTTCTTGGTCATGATGTTTGTGCAGGCATAGAATCACTGACTAAGACAAGGAGGAATGTTTATCTTCAAGGTTCTTCATAGTCATCACATGTGGATAAGGTCCTGAGTGAGCAAACATAACCAAGGAACGGGAAAGCAACACAAGACCAGAAAACTCTACCAAGAGACATTTGTAACATTATGACTCCAGATACCTAGATCTCAGTGCAAAAATACAAACATTAAATGTCAAGACAATATGCCTCCTCCAGAAGCCTGCCACTCTATGGTAATAGGTCCCAAGAAAAGCAGTTTAAAAGAAACTGATGAAAAGGACTTGAAAACAAAAACTATGAATATGTTCATAAACTTTAAAGAGGATATGAATAAATGCCTTACTTCATAAAGACCATGGAATTACAACCAAACAGTTGAATAAAACATTGAAAACATATCAAGACATGAAAGTACAATTTAACAAAGAAATTAAATCACTAAGAAAACCCAAGCCGAAACTAAAAGTCAAAATTAAAAACTCAGGAAATCAAACAAAACTCCAGAACTAAGACACCTGATTAAAAGACAAAGAAGTGGGGCTAGAGAGGTAACCCAACAGTTAAGAGCAGTGCCTGCTATTCCAGAGGGCATGGGTTAAATTCCCAGCACTCACGTGGTGGCTCACACTGTAACTCTAGTTCCAGGAGATCTGGCACCCTCCTACAGCCATACAGGCAGGCAAAACACCAATGCACATTAAAATGAAAAACGATAAGTCATTTTTTAAAAACAAAAAGAAGAGACTATTTACATCTTGAAAACAAGGCAGAAGAAACAGCTCAATTAAAGAAAATGCTAAATCTTTTTATAAAATCCAAGAACAAAACACCCAGGAAATCTGGGAAACAAGGACAAGACTAAACCTACAGATAATAGTTATAAAGGAAGGAGAAGAAACCCAAGTTGGAAGCAAAGAAAATACTAATAAAATCATCCAAGAAAATCTCCCCAATCTAAAGAAAGAGAAGCCTATCAAGGAGCAGGAAGCAGGTGGAACTTCAAATGGAGTGGGCCAGATAAGAAATTCCATAGGACACATAATAATCAAAACATTAAACGTACAGAATAAAGAATGAATAGTAAAAACTGCAAGGGAAAAAGACCAAATAACATACAAAGGCAGATATATTAGAACAACACCTGACTTTTTATTCCTTAAAAATGATTTTTTTCTCACATAACATACCCTGATTATGGTTTCACCTCCATCTACTCTTCCCAGTTCCTCCTTGTTTCCCCTTCCTGCCACTTGGGATCAACTCACTCCCTTTCTGTTTCTCCCTAGAAAACAAACAGGTTTCCAACAGATAACAATAAATCATAACAAAATAAAATACAGTACCATAAAAAAACCATCGTATTACAGTTGGACAAGGCAAACAAAGGAAAAGAGCCCAAGAGAAGGCACAAGAATCAGAGACCTACTCATTCCCCCACTCAGTAATCCCATCAAAACACTAAAAGACATAATGTATAGGCAGAGGACCTGGTACAGACCCCGGTAGGCTGCGTTAGTCTCTGTGAGTTCAAATCAGCTTTGCTCATGTTGATTTGGAGGGCCCTGTTCTCCTGGTGTCCCCCATCCCTTCTTGTAGTTACATCCTTTCTGCCTCCTAATGCACAAAGTTCTCGGAGCCCTGAGGGGAGGGATTTTGGTGGGGGCAATCCATTTAGAGTGTTCCACAGTCTCTCCCTATATGTGTAATGTGAGCATGTGGGTCTCTATATTGCTACATTTTTTTTTTTTACATCAATAGGAGTTGTTTTCCCTGGGTCTCTGGACTATCTGGTCTATGGTTCTTGGTCACCCAAGCAGGCTCAGGTACGGGTTCCATCTCATGGAGTGGGCCTGCAGTAAAATCAGATATTGGCTGGTTACTCCCACAAACTTTGTGCCACCATTGCCCTAGCATGTCTTGCAGGCAGGTCACAAAGTGATTGTAGCTGGCTTGGTGTTTATGTTATTCTTTTGCTACCATACAGAGTACCTTCCTGTACGAAAGGCTCTTGAAAGTAGGGGTGAAGTCTCTGTGTAGGCACCAGCTCAACATCTCCATGTTCAATAAGTTGTGTAGGTGTTGTCTTGAGCAATGGGGTCTTACTGTCCGTTTGTAGAGAACAACCTCTAGTCTTGGTAACAATCTGGATTGTTTGGGGATTCTCATGAGACCCCTTTGGAAAACAGCTCAATTAGAGGTAACCGAATCTAGGTAGTGAAAGCTTTGTTTGGTAGCAGGAGATGGCCAGTAGGGATTTTGTTTCCCCCATTATTTGGTGATTTCATTTAGATTGCCTTCAAATACATAGATATTTTAGTTAACTTCTACTGTATTAGGTTTCCATAGTACTCCGCAGATGGCCCTTAATTTTAGCTGTCTCTCATTTTATTCCCTCCCTTGTTCCCCAACCCTCACCATCCTTATTTGATTCTCCTGATTGAGCCCTCGGCCATCCATAACTATCTATTCTACTTCCCTTTCCTAATGAGATCTATCTGTACCTGCAGTCAATTAATCCATATACCTAACTGTGGTGCAGTGGACAGAGCCACCAGACAAAAGAACTGGTAACGTTGAAGCAAATTCAGAACCACAATAAATCTCATAATTGAGAATGGCAGGAGTTCAAACCAGCTCCTCACCAGGTTCCTGTTCTGGAGCACATGACCATGACACCCCACAAGGAGTACCATGACACCCCACAAGGAGGACCATGACAATCAGTCATGTTGGGCCAACACCTGAAGTCCTTCCCCATGCAAATAGAGGCTCTCTAACTTCTCAGACTGAAGATCTACCCCTATATCCCACCCCACCCCAAAAATGTTTATAAGGTTCCTCTCCACAAGGAATAATGTGCATGAGTTATTTCAGCAAAGATCCTCTGACGGTGCCTGTCTCTTTGAGCTATAACACTCCAGGGAAGAGTTTTTTCTCTTGAAGCTTTCATTGGTGGACCTGGTCTCCACCTAAGCTGGATGTGCATGCTTGCTTGCAGCCACTTTCTTCTTGGTACCTCTGGCCCCAGCTCTTAGATGCCCAATGGGTCTCACCACTTACCACCAACTCTTGGGCAGCAATAGCTTTGGAAGAGGTCTGGCAGCCTGCCCTACTCCAGCTTCCCCTTGGAGAGTTCTAACACTTTGGCTGTTCTGGCCATGCCATAGCACCATGAGACATTCTATTCAGCCATCTAGGTTAAGGATCCTCAGCTGTCTGCACCCCAGGACACAGACTGCCACCTAACCTCTGTGTTTCTATGGAAGCTTTGTTATCACCTATTTAATGGATAACATCAACTTATACTTGAATACATATGGTGTTTGTCTTTCTGGGTCTGTGATACTTCATTCAGGGTGATTTCTTCTAGCTCCATCCATTTGACTGAAAATTTCATGGTGTCATTGTTTTTAACAGCTGAGGAACACTCTGCTGTGTAAATGTACCACATTTTCTTTATCCATTCTTCTATTGAAGGACATCTAGGTTGTTTCCAGTTTTTGTATGTTATGAAGATGGCAGCAATGAACATGGTTGAGCAAGTGTCTCAAAGAAAGCAAGTGGTATGAAAAGCAGCAATATTGATTCCCATAGTGACTGTTCAAGTTTTCCCAACCACCAGCAAAGGAGGAGTGTCCCCCTTGCTCCACATTCTCAACAGCATGAGCTGTCATTTGTGGTTTTGATCTTAGCCATACTGACAGGTGTAAGATGGAATCTGAAAGTAATATTGATTTCAATTTCTATGATGTCTAAGGATATTAAACATTATCTCAAATGCTTCTCAGCCATTAGAGATTTCTCTGTTGAGAAATCCCTGTTTGGATCTATATCCCATTTTTAAATTAGATTATTTGGTTTGTAGATGTCTATACTCTTAAGTTTTTAATATATTCTGGATATTAGCCCATTGTCAGATGTGTGCTTGAGGAAGATCTTTTCCTATTCTGTAGGCTGCTGCGTTGTCCTATTGACACTGTCCTTTGCCTTTCAGAAGCTTCTCAGTTTCATGAGGGGGTGTTATTGCTGCCAGTTACTCTGATAGCCATCATACCTAAAAACACATCAAAGAAAGAAAACTACAAAGCTGTTTCCCTTATCAACGTGGGTGAAAAATACTGAACAAAGTACTTGCAACCAAGTCCAAGAACACATGAAATCATATCATCTGCAAATAGAGACATTTTGACTTGTTCTTTTTCCAATATGTATGCATCCTTTAGATCTCCTTCAATTGTCTTATTGCTCTAGCTAGAATTCCAATTACTATATTGATCAAGATCATCCTCCATGAGCTTTTATCCCAGAGATATAGGGATTATTCAACATACAAAACCACTCTATGCAATCCACCACATAAAAAAGTTGAAAGTAAAAAAACACATAATTATATTATTAGATGCTGACAAAGCCTTTGAGAAAATCCAACACTCTTTCACAATATAAATCTTGGAGAGATTAGGAATTCAAGGGACATAGCTCAGCACAATAAATACAATTTATAGAAACTTTTAGCCAACATCAAATTGAATAGAGAGAAACTCAATACAATTAAACTCAGAAAACAGACGAGGTTGTCCACTGTGTATCTATTCAATATAGTCATTGAAGTTCTAGTCAGAGCAATAGGACACTTGAAGGAGATCCAAAGGATTCATACTGGAAAAGAACAAATCAAAATGTCTCTCTATTCACAGACACTATGATAGTATTTGTAAGCAATCCCCAAAATTCCACCAGAGAACTCTGAAAGGTGATAAACGCCTTCAGCGAAGTGGCTGGATACAAGATTAAATACACACACACACACACACACACACACACACACACACACACACACACAACCAGTAGTACTCCTATATACAAACAATAAATAGGCTTAGAAAGTAATCAAGAAAATGCCATCCTTCACAATAGCCACAAATGAAAAAGAAAACCAAACAAACAAAAAAAAAAAACCAAAAACACCTTAGTATAACTCTAAACAAGCAAGTACAATACCTGTCTCTGAAGAAAGAAATTGAAGAAGATATCAGAAAATGGAAAGATCTCCCTTGCTCATGGATAGGTAGGAGTAACATAGTAAAAATGGTCCTCTTAGCAAAAGAAATCTACAGATTCAATGCAATCCCCACCTTACTTCCAAAACAATCTTTACAGACTTTGGAAGGACGATTCTCAATTTCATATGGAAAAACAAAAAACACAGGATAGTTAAAACAATTCTGATCAGTAGAAGAACTTCTGGAGGTATCACCATTCCTGATTTAAAGGTATTATTTGATGTCTATTGTAGGTGGCACAGGAGAGAGAGAAGCTCACCGAGATGATAAGCCTTCGTTTTCTGAAGGAGCAGAGGGATTCCGCCTTCTTGGAAAAAACTGAAACACAGCTAGCTCACTCCAGTTACTTTATTTAAACACCACACAAGGTTAATCGGGGCTGGGAAAGGTTCCAACTACCAAAGTTAACTTGCCCTTGGCTGCTCATGAGAGCAGACAACCCACACAAATCTTAGTCCCTTATGACCATGGCTAGCCACAATCAAAAGTAAGAACTGCAGGTTTATCAGGAGTGTCTTAGGACCAAGATTAGTACAGCTGCATGTTCTCACATAGCACGAAGTGCAGACCACTAGAGAGACAACATTCTTTCAAGGTTCAAACAGTCTCATAACAATTTCTCAGCCTCTGCGGATTGACCCAATGATAACAAAGGCTTTGCTGAAACACTTCCCTCACGGCCAGACATAAAGGTTTTATTAGACATTTCATTTAAAGCCAGACATGAAGGCTTTACTATACCCACCATTAATCTTCCCTCTTTCTGTTTTTAGATGGACTTATTAGGGGTAACAACTATGTTGGAGATTACAGAGTTGTACAGTAAATATGGCCTTTTATAAATCTAGGTGTCTAACAGTTTCATGCAAATAAGTCAGCATGTATTTCAAAGTCAGTAAAGTTATTACCACAAAGAGAATTATAAACATCGCAAGAGCAAGAAATTTATTAAGATGATTCATGGATTTAAATGAAGCTACAACATTTGAAAGAGACTCTATCCATCCATACCTGTTATTTGAGGCAGCTTCTTTCAAAACGTTTCTAAAATTTCTTGCTGAAAATCATAAATAAGTTAAGAATTAGGATGACCCAACAAATGCACTTTAACTTTTTCCCCATTAGATTTGTTTTCATTGAATCTTGAAGGTGTAATACAATAAGAAGTCATATTCCAATCACATTTCAATTTCATTTGCTCTCACAATAATTCTAATTGATCTCCAATGAGTAATACAGCTTGTCTTAATTCAGCTATTTCATCAACTCTTTCCCTGTCTGTCTTACTTTGTTGAGTCCAAAGTTCAGGAGAATGCATACTCAATTCCTTAACAAATTCAGCAGTTTGAAATTCTTTATGAAGAGCAGCTCCAGCTGTGGTAGCAGGAGCAGTTAATGCAATGATTCCCGGGACCACAGCAATTATCAGTCTCACCATCCATCGAGTTCTTGTCAATATTCTTTCAGCACTAACGCAGCACTAGCATCACCACAAATGAAACTTGCCATGGTCTTGACAACCTCACAGGCATCCAGACTGTTGGCCTTGCTATGAGAATATACAAACTTTCAAGATCAACATTTAAAGATATACTAGCGCACTATGCCTCAAGAGCTCCATGCCAAGATACAGGTCAGAAACTTGTGTCTTCCAGCCAAGATTTGGGTCACAACCTTGTTCCAGTTTCCATCCGTGGTGTGAGACTTCTGCTTGGCCACCAGGGCTCCATAGCCAAATAGCACCAGGAGAAAGCTAGCTTCCCGGGAGTGCCGAAAAGCCCATGAGTTGGGGTAAGACTAGCTACACTGCTCAGAGGGACTTGCCCGGAATCCTTGGAACACAGGAACTGAGGAACAGCCGGGGACAGGAGCCTTCCGGTTTCCATCTGTGCTGGGAGACCTCGGCTTGGGCCACCAGGGCTCCATAGCCAAATAGTGCCAGGAGAAAGCTACCCTCCCAGGAATGCGGAATAGCCAGTAAGTGGGGGAAAGACGAGCACCACAGCTCAGTAGGACTTGCCCGGAATCCTTGGGTCACAGGGACTGAGGAACAGCCAGGGGAAGGAGCCTTCTGGTTTCCATCTGTGCTGGGAGACCTTGGCCTGGGCCACCAGGGCTCCATAGCCAAAAAGTGCCAGGAGAAAGCTAGACTCCTAGGAGTGTGCACAAGCCTGTCTGCTCAGAGGGACCCACCTGGAAGCCCCAGAACACAGGGACTGAGGAGTCATCTTCTGGTTTCTTTCGGTGGCCAGGAGCAGATCTTGTGCCACAGGGCTCCATACTCAAGTAGTACCAGGAGAGAGCTGGTATCCCAGGAGTGCTGACACACCTTCAAGCACAGGCAAGACCACCACTTCTGTTCAAATTCACTGGATCAAGAGGGACCCTTGCAGAGCCACCAGGACAGAGGAACCAAGGGACAGCTGGGGACAAGATCCTTCTGGTTTCTATCTGCACCCCAGAGCCGACCCTGTACCACAGCTCTCCAAACCCAAATTCCTCTCAGAGAGAGCTGGTTTTCAAGGAGTACTGACACTGAGGCTTGCAGGAGAAACAAGCCACAGTCAGAGAGAGCAAGACCAGCTGACACCAGAGATAACCAGATGGCAAAAGGCAAGGGCAAGAACATAAGCAACAGAAACCAAGGCAACTTGGCATCATCAGAACCCAGTTCTACCACCACAGCGAGCCCTGGATAGCCCAATACACCAGAAAAGCAAGACTCAGATTTAAAACCATATCTCATGATGATGATAGAAGACTTTAAGAAGGAAATAAATAACGCCCTTAAAGAAATACAAGAGAATACAGGTAAACAACTAGAAACCCTTAAAGAGGAAACACAAAAATGCCTTTAAAAATTACAGGAAAACACAATCGATCGGGCAGAATTACAGGAAAACACAATCAAACAGGTGAAGGAAATGAACAAAACCATCTAGGAACTAAAAATAGATGATATGATAGGGTACATAAGTGAACCCCAAATTCTATCAGAGAACTCCTACAGCTGAAAAACACCTTCAGCGAAGTGGGTGGATCCAAAATTAACTAAAAGCAGTCATTAGCTCTCATGTATACAAACAATAAACAGTCTGAGAAAGAAATTAGAAAAAACAATGCCCCTTACAATAGTCACAAATAATATAAAGCATCTTTGGTGTAACTCTAACCAAGCAAGTGAAAGTCCTATATGACAAAAATTGAATTCTCAGATGAAAGAAATCGAGGAAGCTATCATAAGATAGAAAGATCTTCCATGCACAAGGATAGGTAGGATTAACATAGTCAAAATTACCATCTTTCCAAGATCAATCTACAGATTCAAAGCAACTTCCATCCAAATTCCAGCTCAGTTCTTTACAGAACTTGAAAAATAAAGTCTCAACTTCGTATGGAAAAGCAAAAAACCCAGGAGAGCTTAAACAATCCTGTACAATCAAAGAACTTCTAGAGGTATCACCACTCCTGATTTCAAGCTGTACTACTGAGCAATAAAATTGTCATAAAAACTGCATGGCATTGGCATAAAAGCAGACAGGTTGACTAATGGAATAGAATCAAAGACCCAGAAATAAACCTACTCACCTACAGACACTTGATGTCTGACAAGGAAGCCAAGACCATGCAATGGAAAAGAGAAATCATCGTCAACAATTGGTGCTGATCCAATTGTATGTCTGCGTGTAGAAGAATGCAATCACCCTGCAAAAAACTCAAGTCCAAGTGGATCAAAGACCCCAACACAAAACCGGACACACTAAATCTAATAGAAGAGAAAGTGGGAGAGCTGCCTTGAGCTCCTTGGCACAAGAGACAAATTCCTGAACAGAACACCAATAGCTCTGACACTAAGATCAACAATTAATAAATGGGACCTCATGAAACTGAAAAGCTATTATAAGGCAAAGGACACTGCCAATAGGACACGGCAGCTCATAGATTGAGAAAAGGTTTTCACCAACCCTACTTCTGACAGAGCATTACCCAAAATATATAAAGTCAGGAAATTAGACACCAACAAACCAAATAACCCAAATATAATGGGGTGCAAAGCTAAACAGAGAATTTTCAAGAGGAATATCTAACGGCCAAGAAGCAGCTAAAGAAATATTCGACATCCTTAGTCATCAGGGAAATGCAAATCAAATCAACCCTAAGATTACACCTGTCAGAATGGTTAAAATCAAAATCTCATATGACAAGCACAGGCTGGTAAATATGGGGAGGAAGGGGAACACTCCCATATTGCTGGTGGGAGTGTGGCATGTTGCCTGCTCAGAGAAGGCAGAGTGCAGTCTATACAGTGTTAGACTGTGTGCCTGCTTCGATGCTATAGGGATGCCTGGAGCACAGCAGGCAGGGAGCGCAGGAGAGACAGGTTGAAATCCGAGGATCCCTAATCAGGTCAGAATGAAAGGCTCCACTGAGCTTTGGCCTAGTCAGGATGGCCAAAATGTTACAGCTCTCAGCATAGCAGCGGAATCTCTTCTGCTACTTTCACAGCTCTAGTACTAGTCCAGCAGTAGTGATGAGCTGAAGCTGGCAGCCAGAAGTTGAAGCAGGAGCTACAGGCAAGTGGCAGGATGTTGGCAGTGATCCAGAGCCAGTAGCCACAGTGGCAAGCACTGTGGCTTGGCCGGTTGGGAGGAGCCAAGGACCAGAGATGAATGCTTTGAGAGAAAACTCTCTCCTGGAGTGTCACAGCTTATCTTGGTGAAATAACTCATGCATTTTAGTCCATGTGAATAAGTGTCAACATCTAGTGCCCTGGGGTCCAAGGGTAGAGCCACATTAACCAGGACACAGGGGGTACACAGCCAAGTCAGCCAATGCAGAGTTTATTCAAAGTTTCAGCTTCTTTCAAAGGCAAAGCAGAATAAATATTTCCCAGAGTTTCAGTTTTCACCCAGTGATGTTTCCCTAGCAATTAGCTTATCTTGGTTCAGAGTGACCCAAACCTCCTTGCGGACTGAGAATTCTGCCAGCAGTCCAACTTTTAGATGTGTTGTTTCTTATAATTAAAAACAAATTACTTTCTCATGAGAAAAGGGTTGTGAAGGCCACTTCCCCAGGTTTGCAACTTGGCAGAACACCAGAATCCCCTGCTTAAGAAAGTTTGCCACCTTTTTATATCAGTATTGCTGAGGCTGACAGAAACATCCTAGGTTGCCTAGCAGCTAACAGTCTGGGAGCAATCTCCTCATGCCATTTCTCTGTAGTTAGGGACCTTATAAACATTTTGGGGGCAAGGTGGGATCCAGTGGTAGATGCTTCCCACTGGGTCAGTTTGAGATGTTAGGGATGCTTAACTTGCCTGGAGAAGGGCTTCAGGCGTTCTCGTTACATGATTATTGTGGCCCTCTCAATGGGGTATAATGGTAAGATGTTCCAGGACGTGTAGCCCCTGGCTGGGAGCTGTTTCCAAGGCCTGCCATTCTCAATTATGAGAATTCCCAGGGTTTTGAACCTGCTTCAACCTTACAAAGTCTTCAATCTGGTGGCATGATCCACTTGCCCTATAGGGATACAAGCTTGTACAACCACTTCTGAAATCAATTTGGAGGTTTCTCAGAAAATTGGAAATTATTCTACCCGAAGACCTAGCTGTACCATTCTGCTCTGAGCTGGTTGGGCCCCCTGGGTATCCTCCCACCCTGGCACATCAAGTCTCTGTGAGGCTAGGTACTTCTCCCACTGAAGTCAGACAAGGCAGCCCAGTTAAAGGAATATATCCCATGTATAGGCTTTTGGGATAGCCCCCCATTCCAGGAGTTCAGGACTCACATGAAGGTTAAGCTGCACATCTGCTACATATGCGCAGCGAGGCCTAGGATTGAACCAGGAGAAGAGAGCCTTGCTCACAGAAGGAAAAACCTTTCCATAAGCAATTATGCACAAACTCACATACATTCATATACAAACTCATGAATACACACACACCTCCATGCAAAACAGTTGGGTCCAACTACATACTTATCCCATAATTACACACACACACACACACACACACACACACACACACACTCATACTTACGTATGCATATGGAGCAAAAGAACAGGTGTCAGTGCAGAAAGAACATAGGCATTCCGGATAATACACTTGCAATGCATTCCTTCCTAGATTTTTGTCCCTTTTTTAGGAGAATAGATCACATAGTTTTCCCAAGAACCCCCCCCCCATTTTTTTTTTTTTTTACAAAAGTTAAAAAAAGTTCAAAGATAAATTCAAATCATAAATTGAATAAGAAGTTTACAACAGAGACACTTACATATGTATCCATTGAGACTAGACGTTCATTATCTTTCACTAGCTCTACAGGTTCATGGAGAGTTAAAGACCATAATTAATTTATCATGAATGTTTTCTATAGATAAACCCAGTCAATATTTTATCTTCTGTCCTTGCACCTACAATAAACATTCGTTCCCTTTTTATGACCTTTGGTTAATTGTTTTACAATCTCTTAGAATGTGTTCTAAGTTGTAAATACCTGCTTTCTATCTCAGAAGCAATTAACTTATGACATTTAAAGACTGGCAGAGTTCTCATTGCAGTTTTGATATCAGAGAGGACTTAATAGCAGTTCTTAACATAAAGGGCGTAATAAATACCGATATAATTTTAGGAATTCTTATAGGATTATCATTAAGAAATCATCTATGCGTCTTTGTTGCATCACTACAAATCTTCATATTTCTGCATAAATCTGCTTGAAAGAGTGGGCTAATACCTAGTGATTGTTATATTGTTTTTTATATATATGAAAGCATATGAATAGCATGAATCTTTCTTAAAATTTAATCCCTTTGGCCT
>JAPYYD010000852.1:0-36169 GCA_028551405.1 Uromys caudimaculatus | reverse complement strand
TAGTTGGACCCAACTGTTTTGCATGGAGGTGTGTGTGTATTCATGAGTTTGTATATGAATGTATGTGAGTTTGTGCATAATTGCTTATGGAAAGGTTTTTCCTTCTGTGAGCAAGGCTCTCTTCTCCTGGTTCAATCCTAGGCCTCGCTGCGCATATGTAGCAGATGTGCAGCTTAACCTTCATGTGAGTCCTGAACTCCTGGAATGGGGGGCTATCCCAAAAGCCTATACATGGGATATATTCCTTTAACTGGGCTGCCTTGTCTGACTTCAGTGGGAGAAGTACCTAGCCTCACAGAGACTTGATGTGCCAGGGTGGGAGGATACCCAGGGGGCCCAACCAGCTCAGAGCAGAATGGTACAGCTAGGTCTTCGGGTAGAATAATTTCCAATTTTCTGAGAAACCTCCAAATTGATTTCAGAAGTGGTTGTACAAGCTTGTATCCCTATAGGGCAAGTGGATCATGCCACCAGATTGAAGACTTTGTAAGGTTGAAGCAGGTTCAAAACCCTGGGAATTCTCATAATTGAGAATGGCAGGCCTTGGAAACAGCTCCCAGCCAGGGGCTACACGTCCTGGAACATCTTACCATTATACCCCATTGAGAGGGCCACAATAATCATGTAACGAGAACGCCTGAAGCCCTTCTCCAGGCAAGTTAAGCATCCCTAACATCTCAAACTGACCCAGTGGGAAGCATCTACCACTGGATCCCACCTTGCCCCCAAAATGTTTATAAGGTCCCTAACTACAGAGAAATGGCATGAGGAGATTGCTCCCAGACTGTTAGCTGCTAGGCAACCTAGGATGTTTCTGTCAGCCTCAGCAATACTGATATAAAAAGGTGGCAAACTTTCTTAAGCAGGGGATTCTGGTGTTCTGCCAAGTTGCAAACCTGGGGAAGTGGCCTTCACAACCCTTTTCTCATGAGAAAGTAATTTGTTTTTAATTATAAGAAACAACACATCTAAAAGTTGGACTGCTGGCAGAATTCTCAGTCCGCAAGGAGGTTTGGGTCACTCTGAACCAAGATAAGCTAATTGCTAGGGAAACATCACTGGGTGAAAACTGAAACTCTGGGAAATATTTATTCTGCTTTGCCTTTGAAAGAAGCTGAAACTTTGAATAAACTCTGCATTGGCTGACTTGGCTGTGTACCCCCTGTGTCCTGGTTAATGTGGCTCTACCCTTGGACCCCAGGGCACTAGATGTTGACACTTATTCACATGGACTAAAATGCATGAGTTATTTCACCAAGATAAGCTGTGACACTCCAGGAGAGAGTTTTCTCTCAAAGCATTCATCTCTGGTCCTTGGCTCCTCCCAACCGGCCAAGCCACAGTGCTTGCCACTGTGGCTACTGGCTCTGGATCACTGCCAACATCCTGCCACTTGCCTGTAGCTCCTGCTTCAACTTCTGGCTGCCAGCTTCAGCTCATCACTACTGCTGGACTAGTACTAGAGCTGTGAAAGTAGCAGAAGAGATTCCGCTGCTATGCTGAGAGCTGTAACATTTTGGCCATCCTGACTAGGCCAAAGCTCAGTGGAGCCTTTCATTCTGACCTGATTAGGGATCCTCGGATTTCAACCTGTCTCTCCTGCGCTCCCTGCCTGCTGTGCTCCAGGCATCCCTATAGCATCGAAGCAGGCACACAGTCTAACACTGTATAGACTGCACTCTGCCTTCTCTGAGCAGGCAACATGCCACACTCCCACCAGCAATATGGGAGTGTTCCCCTTCCTCCCCATATTTACCAGCCTGTGCTTGTCATATGAGATTTTGATTTTAACCATTCTGACAGGTGTAATCTTAGGGTTGATTTGATTTGCATTTCCCTGATGACTAAGGATGTCGAATATTTCTTTAGCTGCTTCTTGGCCGTTAGATATTCCTCTTGAAAATTCTCTGTTTAGCTTTGCACCCCATTATATTTGGGTTATTTGGTTTGTTGGTGTCTAATTTCCTGACTTTATATATTTTGGGTAATGCTCTGTCAGAAGTAGGGTTGGTGAAAACCTTTTCTCAATCTATGAGCTGCCGTGTCCTATTGGCAGTGTCCTTTGCCTTATAATAGCTTTTCAGTTTCATGAGGTCCCATTTATTAATTGTTGATCTTAGTGTCAGAGCTATTGGTGTTCTGTTCAGGAATTTGTCTCTTGTGCCAAGGAGCTCAAGGCAGCTCTCCCACTTTCTCTTCTATTAGATTTAGTGTGTCCGGTTTTGTGTTGGGGTCTTTGATCCACTTGGACTTGAGTTTTTTGCAGGGTGATTGCATTCTTCTACACGCAGACATACAATTGGATCAGCACCAATTGTTGACGATGATTTCTCTTTTCCATTGCATGGTCTTGGCTTCCTTGTCAGACATCAAGTGTCTGTAGGTGAGTAGGTTTATTTCTGGGTCTTTGATTCTATTCCATTAGTCAACCTGTCTGCTTTTATGCCAATGCCATGCAGTTTTTATGACAATTTTATTGCTCAGTAGTACAGCTTGAAATCAGGAGTGGTGATACCTCTAGAAGTTCTTTGATTGTACAGGATTGTTTAAGCTCTCCTGGGTTTTTTGCTTTTCCATACGAAGTTGAGACTTTATTTTTCAAGTTCTGTAAAGAACTGAGCTGGAATTTGGATGGAAGTTGCTTTGAATCTGTAGATTGATCTTGGAAAGATGGTAATTTTGACTATGTTAATCCTACCTATCCTTGTGCATGGAAGATCTTTCTATCTTATGATAGCTTCCTCGATTTCTTTCATCTGAGAATTCAATTTTTGTCATATAGGACTTTCACTTGCTTGGTTAGAGTTACACCAAAGATGCTTTATATTATTTGTGACTATTGTAAGGGGCATTGTTTTTTCTAATTTCTTTCTCAGACTGTTTATTGTTTGTATACATGAGAGCTAATGACTGCTTTTAGTTAATTTTGGATCCACCCACTTCGCTGAAGGTGTTTTTCAGCTGTAGGAGTTCTCTGATAGAATTTGGGGTTCACTTATGTACCCTATCATATCATCTATTTTTAGTTCCTAGATGGTTTTGTTCATTTCCTTCACCTGTTTGATTGTGTTTTCCTGTAATTCTGCCCGATCGATTGTGTTTTCCTGTAATTTTTAAAGGCATTTTTGTGTTTCCTCTTTAAGGGTTTCTAGTTGTTTACCTGTATTCTCTTGTATTTCTTTAAGGGCGTTATTTATTTCCTTCTTAAAGTCTTCTATCATCATCATGAGATATGGTTTTAAATCTGAGTCTTGCTTTTCTGGTGTATTGGGCTATCCAGGGCTCGCTGTGGTGGTAGAACTGGGTTCTGATGATGCCAAGTTGCCTTGGTTTCTGTTGCTTATGTTCTTGCCCTTGCCTTTTGCCATCTGGTTATCTCTGGTGTCAGCTGGTCTTGCTCTCTCTGACTGTGGCTTGTTTCTCCTGCAAGCCTCAGTGTCAGTACTCCTTGAAAACCAGCTCTCTCTGAGAGGAATTTGGGTTTGGAGAGCTGTGGTACAGGGTCGGCTCTGGGGTGCAGATAGAAACCAGAAGGATCTTGTCCCCAGCTGTCCCTTGGTTCCTCTGTCCTGGTGGCTCTGCAAGGGTCCCTCTTGATCCAGTGAATTTGAACAGAAGTGGTGGTCTTGCCTGTGCTTGAAGGTGTGTCAGCACTCCTGGGATACCAGCTCTCTCCTGGTACTACTTGAGTATGGAGCCCTGTGGCACAAGATCTGCTCCTGGCCACCGAAAGAAACCAGAAGATGACTCCTCAGTCCCTGTGTTCTGGGGCTTCCAGGTGGGTCCCTCTGAGCAGACAGGCTTGTGCACACTCCTAGGAGTCTAGCTTTCTCCTGGCACTTTTTGGCTATGGAGCCCTGGTGGCCCAGGCCAAGGTCTCCCAGCACAGATGGAAACCAGAAGGCTCCTTCCCCTGGCTGTTCCTCAGTCCCTGTGACCCAAGGATTCCGGGCAAGTCCTACTGAGCTGTGGTGCTCGTCTTTCCCCCACTTACTGGCTATTCCGCATTCCTGGGAGGGTAGCTTTCTCCTGGCACTATTTGGCTATGGAGCCCTGGTGGCCCAAGCCGAGGTCTCCCAGCACAGATGGAAACCGGAAGGCTCCTGTCCCCGGCTGTTCCTCAGTTCCTGTGTTCCAAGGATTCCGGGCAAGTCCCTCTGAGCAGTGTAGCTAGTCTTACCCCAACTCATGGGCTTTTCGGCACTCCCGGGAAGCTAGCTTTCTCCTGGTGCTATTTGGCTATGGAGCCCTGGTGGCCAAGCAGAAGTCTCACACCACGGATGGAAACTGGAACAAGGTTGTGACCCAAATCTTGGCTGGAAGACACAAGTTTCTGACCTGTATCTTGGCATGGAGCTCTTGAGGCATAGTGCGCTAGTATATCTTTAAATGTTGATCTTGAAAGTTTGTATATTCTCATAGCAAGGCCAACAGTCTGGATGCCTGTGAGGTTGTCAAGACCATGGCAAGTTTCATTTGTGGTGATGCTAGTGCTGCGTTAGTGCTGAAAGAATATTGACAAGAACTCGATGGATGGTGAGACTGATAATTGCTGTGGTCCCGGGAATCATTGCATTAACTGCTCCTGCTACCACAGCTGGAGCTGCTCTTCATAAAGAATTTCAAACTGCTGAATTTGTTAAGGAATTGAGTATGCATTCTCCTGAACTTTGGACTCAACAAAGTAAGACAGACAGGGAAAGAGTTGATGAAATAGCTGAATTAAGACAAGCTGTATTACTCATTGGAGATCAATTAGAATTATTGTGAGAGCAAATGAAATTGAAATGTGATTGGAATATGACTTCTTATTGTATTACACCTTCAAGATTCAATGAAAACAAATCTAATGGGGAAAAAGTTAAAGTGCATTTGTTGGGTCATCCTAATTCTTAACTTATTTATGATTTTCAGCAAGAAATTTTAGAAACGTTTTGAAAGAAGCTGCCTCAAATAACAGGTATGGATGGATAGAGTCTCTTTCAAATGTTGTAGCTTCATTTAAATCCATGAATCATCTTAATAAATTTCTTGCTCTTGCGATGTTTATAATTCTCTTTGTGGTAATAACTTTACTGACTTTGAAATACATGCTGACTTATTTGCATGAAACTGTTAGACACCTAGATTTATAAAAGGCCATATTTACTGTACAACTCTGTAATCTCCAACATAGTTGTTACCCCTAATAAGTCCATCTAAAAACAGAAAGAGGGAAGATTAATGGTGGGTATAGTAAAGCCTTCATGTCTGGCTTTAAATGAAATGTCTAATAAAACCTTTATGTCTGGCCGTGAGGGAAGTGTTTCAGCAAAGCCTTTGTTATCATTGGGTCAATCCGCAGAGGCTGAGAAATTGTTATGAGACTGTTTGAACCTTGAAAGAATGTTGTCTCTCTAGTGGTCTGCACTTCGTGCTATGTGAGAACATGCAGCTGTACTAATCTTGGTCCTAAGACACTCCTGATAAACCTGCAGTTCTTACTTTTGATTGTGGCTAG
Organism: Uromys caudimaculatus; assembly: GCA_028551405.1. Classification (NCBI taxonomy): domain Eukaryota; kingdom Metazoa; phylum Chordata; class Mammalia; order Rodentia; family Muridae; genus Uromys; species Uromys caudimaculatus. Next base: position 30,669 of record JAPYYD010000852.1, on the reverse strand, counting down.
CCATGGTCATAAGGGACTAAGATTTGTGTGGGTTGTCTGCTCTCATGAGCAGCCAAGGGCAAGTTAACTTTGGTAGTTGGAACCTTTCCCAGCCCCGATTAACCTTGTGTGGTGTTTAAATAAAGTAACTGGAGTGAGCTAGCTGTGTTTCAGTTTTTTCCAAGAAGGCGGAATCCCTCTGCTCCTTCAGAAAACGAAGGCTTATCATCTCGGTGAGCTTCTCTCTCTCCTGTGCCACCTACAATAGACATCAAATAATACCTTTAAATCAGGAATGGTGATACCTCCAGAAGTTCTTCTACTGATCAGAATTGTTTTAACTATCCTGTGTTTTTTGTTTTTCCATATGAAATTGAGAATCGTCCTTCCAAAGTCTGTAAAGATTGTTTTGGAAGTAAGGTGGGGATTGCATTGAATCTGTAGATTTCTTTTGCTAAGAGGACCATTTTTACTATGTTACTCCTACCTATCCATGAGCAAGGGAGATCTTTCCATTTTCTGATATCTTCTTCAATTTCTTTCTTCAGAGACAGGTATTGTACTTGCTTGTTTAGAGTTATACTAAGGTGTTTTTGGTTTTTTTGTTTGTTTGTTTGTTTTTCTTTTTCATTTGTGGCTATTGTGAAGGATGGCATTTTCTTGATTACTTTCTAAGCCTATTTATTGTTTGTATATAGGAGTACTACTGGTTGTGTGTGTGTGTGTGTGTGTGTGTGTGTGTGTGTGTGTGTGTGTGTATTTAATCTTGTATCCAGCCACTTCGCTGAAGGCGTTTATCACCTTTCAGAGTTCTCTGGTGGAATTTTGGGGATTGCTTACAAATACTATCATAGTGTCTGTGAATAGAGAGACATTTTGATTTGTTCTTTTCCAGTATGAATCCTTTGGATCTCCTTCAAGTGTCCTATTGCTCTGACTAGAACTTCAATGACTATATTGAATAGATACACAGTGGACAACCTCGTCTGTTTTCTGAGTTTAATTGTATTGAGTTTCTCTCTATTCAATTTGATGTTGGCTAAAAGTTTCTATAAATTGTATTTATTGTGCTGAGCTATGTCCCTTGAATTCCTAATCTCTCCAAGATTTATATTGTGAAAGAGTGTTGGATTTTCTCAAAGGCTTTGTCAGCATCTAATAATATAATTATGTGTTTTTTTACTTTCAACTTTTTTATGTGGTGGATTGCATAGAGTGGTTTTGTATGTTGAATAATCCCTATATCTCTGGGATAAAAGCTCATGGAGGATGATCTTGATCAATATAGTAATTGGAATTCTAGCTAGAGCAATAAGACAATTGAAAGAGATCTAAAGGATGCATACATATTGGAAAAAGAACAAGTCAAAATGTCTCTATTTGCAGATGATATGATTTCATGTGTTCTTGGACTTGGTTGCAAGTACTTTGTTCAGTATTTTTCACCCACGTTGATAAGGGAAACAGCTTTGTAGTTTTCTTTCTTTGATGTGTTTTTAGGTATGATGGCTATCAGAGTAACTGGCAGCAATAACACCCCCTCATGAAACTGAGAAGCTTCTGAAAGGCAAAGGACAGTGTCAATAGGACAACGCAGCAGCCTACAGAATAGGAAAAGATCTTCCTCAAGCACACATCTGACAATGGGCTAATATCCAGAATATATTAAAAACTTAAGAGTATAGACATCTACAAACCAAATAATCTAATTTAAAAATGGGATATAGATCCAAACAGGGATTTCTCAACAGAGAAATCTCTAATGGCTGAGAAGCATTTGAGATAATGTTTAATATCCTTAGACATCATAGAAATTGAAATCAATATTACTTTCAGATTCCATCTTACACCTGTCAGTATGGCTAAGATCAAAACCACAAATGACAGCTCATGCTGTTGAGAATGTGGAGCAAGGGGGACACTCCTCCTTTGCTGGTGGTTGGGAAAACTTGAACAGTCACTATGGGAATCAATATTGCTGCTTTTCATACCACTTGCTTTCTTTGAGACACTTGCTCAACCATGTTCATTGCTGCCATCTTCATAACATACAAAAACTGGAAACAACCTAGATGTCCTTCAATAGAAGAATGGATAAAGAAAATGTGGTACATTTACACAGCAGAGTGTTCCTCAGCTGTTAAAAACAATGACACCATGAAATTTTCAGTCAAATGGATGGAGCTAGAAGAAATCACCCTGAATGAAGTATCACAGACCCAGAAAGACAAACACCATATGTATTCAAGTATAAGTTGATGTTATCCATTAAATAGGTGATAACAAAGCTTCCATAGAAACACAGAGGTTAGGTGGCAGTCTGTGTCCTGGGGTGCAGACAGCTGAGGATCCTTAACCTAGATGGCTGAATAGAATGTCTCATGGTGCTATGGCATGGCCAGAACAGCCAAAGTGTTAGAACTCTCCAAGGGGAAGCTGGAGTAGGGCAGGCTGCCAGACCTCTTCCAAAGCTATTGCTGCCCAAGAGTTGGTGGTAAGTGGTGAGACCCATTGGGCATCTAAGAGCTGGGGCCAGAGGTACCAAGAAGAAAGTGGCTGCAAGCAAGCATGCACATCCAGCTTAGGTGGAGACCAGGTCCACCAATGAAAGCTTCAAGAGAAAAAACTCTTCCCTGGAGTGTTATAGCTCAAAGAGACAGGCACCCTCAGAGGATCTTTGCTGAAATAACTCATGCACATTATTCCTTGTGGAGAGGAACCTTATAAACATTTTTGGGGTGGGGTGGGATATAGGGGTAGATCTTCAGTCTGAGAAGTTAGAGAGCCTCTATTTGCATGGGGAAGGACTTCAGGTGTTGGCCCAACATGACTGATTGTCATGGTCCTCCTTGTGGGGTGTCATGGTACTCCTTGTGGGGTGTCATGGTCATGTGCTCCAGAACAGGAACCTGGTGAGGAGCTGGTTTGAACTCCTGCCATTCTCAATTATGAGATTTATTGTGGTTCTGAATTTGCTTCAACGTTACCAGTTCTTTTGTCTGGTGGCTCTGTCCACTGCACCACAGTTAGGTATATGGATTAATTGACTGCAGGTACAGATAGATCTCATTAGGAAAGGGAAGTAGAATAGATAGTTATGGATGGCCGAGGGCTCAATCAGGAGAATCAAATAAGGATGGTGAGGGTTGGGGAACAAGGGAGGGAATAAAATGAGAGACAGCTAAAATTAAGGGCCATCTGCGGAGTACTATGGAAACCTAATACAGTAGAAGTTAACTAAAATATCTATGTATTTGAAGGCAATCTAAATGAAATCACCAAATAATGGGGGAAACAAAATCCCTACTGGCCATCTCCTGCTACCAAACAAAGCTTTCACTACCTAGATTCGGTTACCTCTAATTGAGCTGTTTTCCAAAGGGGTCTCATGAGAATCCCCAAACAATCCAGATTGTTACCAAGACTAGAGGTTGTTCTCTACAAACGGACAGTAAGACCCCATTGCTCAAGACAACACCTACACAACTTATTGAACATGGAGATGTTGAGCTGGTGCCTACACAGAGACTTCACCCCTACTTTCAAGAGCCTTTCGTACAGGAAGGTACTCTGTATGGTAGCAAAAGAATAACATAAACACCAAGCCAGCTACAATCACTTTGTGACCTGCCTGCAAGACATGCTAGGGCAATGGTGGCACAAAGTTTGTGGGAGTAACCAGCCAATATCTGATTTTACTGCAGGCCCACTCCATGAGATGGAACCCGTACCTGAGCCTGCTTGGGTGACCAAGAACCATAGACCAGATAGTCCAGAGACCCAGGGAAAACAACTCCTATTGATGTAAAAAAAAAAAAATGTAGCAATATAGAGACCCACATGCTCACATTACACATATAGGGAGAGACTGTGGAACACTCTAAATGGATTGCCCCCACCAAAATCCCTCCCCTCAGGGCTCCGAGAACTTTGTGCATTAGGAGGCAGAAAGGATGTAACTACAAGAAGGGATGGGGGACACCAGGAGAACAGGGCCCTCCAAATCAACATGAGCAAAGCTGATTTGAACTCACAGAGACTAACGCAGCCTACCGGGGTCTGTACCAGGTCCTCTGCCTATACATTATGTCTTTTAGTGTTTTGATGGGATTACTGAGTGGGGGAATGAGTAGGTCTCTGATTCTTGTGCCTTCTCTTGGGCTCTTTTCCTTTGTTTGCCTTGTCCAACTGTAATACGATGGTTTTTTTATGGTACTGTATTTTATTTTGTTATGATTTATTGTTATCTGTTGGAAACCTGTTTGTTTTCTAGGGAGAAACAGAAAGGGAGTGAGTTGATCCCAAGTGGCAGGAAGGGGAAACAAGGAGGAACTGGGAAGAGTAGATGGAGGTGAAACCATAATCAGGGTATGTTATGTGAGAAAAAAATCATTTTTAAGGAATAAAAAGTCAGGTGTTGTTCTAATATATCTGCCTTTGTATGTTATTTGGTCTTTTTCCCTTGCAGTTTTTACTATTCATTCTTTATTCTGTACGTTTAATGTTTTGATTATTATGTGTCCTATGGAATTTCTTATCTGGCCCACTCCATTTGAAGTTCCACCTGCTTCCTGCTCCTTGATAGGCTTCTCTTTCTTTAGATTGGGGAGATTTTCTTGGATGATTTTATTAGTATTTTCTTTGCTTCCAACTTGGGTTTCTTCTCCTTCCTTTATAACTATTATCTGTAGGTTTAGTCTTGTCCTTGTTTCCCAGATTTCCTGGGTGTTTTGTTCTTGGATTTTATAAAAAGATTTAGCATTTTCTTTAATTGAGCTGTTTCTTCTGCCTTGTTTTCAAGATGTAAATGGTCTCTTCTTTTTGTTTTTAAAAAATGACTTATCGTTTTTCATTTTAATGTGCATTGGTGTTTTGCCTGCCTGTATGGCTGTAGGAGGGTGCCAGATCTCCTGGAACTAGAGTTACAGTGTGAGCCACCACGTGAGTGCTGGGAATTTAACCCATGCCCTCTGGAATAGCAGGCACTGCTCTTAACTGTTGGGTTACCTCTCTAGCCCCACTTCTTTGTCTTTTAATCAGGTGTCTTAGTTCTGGAGTTTTGTTTGATTTCCTGAGTTTTTAATTTTGACTTTTAGTTTCGGCTTGGGTTTTCTTAGTGATTTAATTTCTTTGTTAAATTGTACTTTCATGTCTTGATATGTTTTCAATGTTTTATTCAACTGTTTGGTTGTAATTCCATGGTCTTTATGAAGTAAGGCATTTATTCATATCCTCTTTAAAGTTTATGAACATATTCATAGTTTTTGTTTTCAAGTCCTTTTCATCAGTTTCTTTTAAACTGCTTTTCTTGGGACCTATTACCATAGAGTGGCAGGCTTCTGGAGGAGGCATATTGTCTTGACATTTAATGTTTGTATTTTTGCACTGAGATCTAGGTATCTGGAGTCATAATGTTACAAATGTCTCTTGGTAGAGTTTTCTGGTCTTGTGTTGCTTTCCCGTTCCTTGGTTATGTTTGCTCACTCAGGACCTTATCCACATGTGATGACTATGAAGAACCTTGAAGATAAACATTCCTCCTTGTCTTAGTCAGTGATTCTATGCCTGCACAAACATCATGACCAAGAAGCAAGTTGGGGGAGGAAAGGGTTTATTCAGCTTACACTTCCACATTGCTGTTCATCACCAAAGGAAGTCAGGACTGGAACTCAAGCAGGTCAGGAAGCAGGACCTGATGCAGCGGCCATGGAGGGATGTTACTTACTGGCTTGCTTCCCCTGGCTTGCTGAGCTTGCTTTCTTATAGAACCCAAGTCTTCCAAGCAGCCCAGGATTGGCACCACTCACAAGGGGCCCTCCCCCCTTGATCACTAATTGAGAAAATGCCTTACAGCTGGATCTCATGGAGGCATTTCCTCACCTGAAGCTCCTTTCTCTGTGATAACTCCAGCTTGACACACAAATTAACATGCAAAACCAGCCAGTACACTCATGTTGGCACATGTCACAAAGGAATGAAAATGGACAAGAAGGAAAGGCGAAAGGGCTGAGAGAAGAATACCAGGGCAACCTGAGTCATATTGAATTGTTTGTTTTTGTTTGTTTCTTCCTGCTAGAGATTGGAATCGGGGCCCTGTGCTTGACAGGTATGAGCTCCAAAATTGAAACTGAATCGATGCCCAACTAATTCTGCCCTACTAAGGAGACTTCATGGTACCAGAAGGTACTCTGCCGGCTACCGAAGGAGAAAGGCAATCAGAAACGTGTACCAGCTATTAAACCTCCGACTTACAACAGCCACAAGTCTGGAAGATATGCTGGTGTGATAGTGGCTAAATGGTATGAGAGCAATGAATCAATTTTGAATAGATTTAAGGCCTACTTCATGAGGTGGAACCCAACGCTGACAGTGTTGAAGTGTCCAAAAATCTGAGCCTGCATAGATCATGGGCGTACTGGAAGACCTACTGTTACTGTTCTTGTAAAGGAACATAGCTATGGGTATAAAATTACTCCTAATGACATAGTGCTATGCCCATAGAACAGTGCGGCTCAACAAAATCAGGGAAGATTTTTCTTACAGCATATGAGAATTAACACAGAGAGCCACAAATGGACAGTGTGCAGAGAGTGAGAGATTTTGGATTGCTTGGTCCACAACATGGTGTCCTTTCAAAATCCTGTTCTCAAGGCTCATGAACATATGTAGGAGCAGAAACAATTGTAAGGGCCAAAGGTGAAGGTGATTCTAAGGAAAAAGTGTCTTTTAGAGAAAACAGGACCAATGCACATGTGAATTCAGAGAGACAGTGGCAGGATGCACAAGACCTGTATGGGTTGAAGCCAGATGGGATCCAAGCACAGAGAAAGGGCAGTGGACACAGGGTCCCACCCCTAACCATGCAGCTCTTTGCAATTGTTACCTGCCAGCAAAGACGAGACCAGGTTTCTACACTGGAATGCCACTGAAGGTGTCAACCACACTCCAGGGCAGGCCCCATGCTCCAGAGTACTTGGCCAGGAGAAATGAATCTGGGAGGACTTGGGGGAGGGGAAATACATAATCAAAATATATTGTGTGAAAAAATGTAAATCAGGGAAAAAAAGGACAATGAAAAATCAGAAGAATCCTAAAACCTAATGCACAGAATAAATGATAAAAAAGAACAAAAACAAAAGAAAACAACAAACCAAACAAGCAAATGTTAGACTATAGCGAGGTCACGGACACCAGATGGGAATCCGCTACTGCCACTTTCCAAGACTTTCAAACTGCATTCTCCATACTCATCCTCATACCCACCGATGAGCTTAGGAGGGCTTCCCTTCACCACAGGAACTCCTTTTTACAGCGGAGGGAGATTAGTACAGAAATCCACGGTTGGTCAAATTGCTGGCAATAACTGACTCTAGGGCAGGGGGCATTCCCAACAGACACATCTACAACATAACCCCTATACCTAAGGCTTAGGGAATATTTCAGAAGATGGGGCAGAAAGAGTGTAAGAGCCAGGGGAACAGGACTTCAGCTAAGAAAAGCTGTCTTCCACAAGTGACAGGGAAAACCTCAACACTGTGGTCACCTAACAAGACCTACCCAATGACATCAGTTGACATGCCACCTTGGACAACAGAAATTGCACCAGGCCCTACACCTAGAAAAACAATCACACACACACACACACACACACACACACACACACACACACACACACACACACAGAGCAACACTTATGTGTGTGTACACCACACACAAAAACAAAAGAAAACTATTGTATCAGTCAGTAGTATTTCTTCCTTGGTTGGTTACATTTTAAATGATCTTGCTTACTGTGATATCCCCTCAGCAGAGTTCACTAAAGGGGGTGTGCTTTACCCCAGTGAAATTTGGTGTGTGTATGTGTCTGTCTGCACGTGTGCTTGTAACTTGTACTGGTTCTACTTTAATTATATCTTTCTCCCAGAAGTTTAGGGTTGTTTTGTTTCTTTGCCTTGATGGAGACTAAACTCAGGGCATCGTTCCATGCCAGGTAAAATCTCCACAACTGATCTACACCTCTAGCTCAAAGTTTTCCTTTTTCAAATTCCTTATCTTCTACCTAGAATTCTAGAGTACACCACATACAGGCCTTATGTGCTTACCCTCCCACAGTTACTGAAGGAAAGGGGTTGGCTAATAAAACAGTCGCATATTGGATAGATGAAGTGGGTGTTGTTGTTCCCACAGTCCATATTCTATATCCCACAGTTAATAGATAGGCTAGATCGGGGCCCGAGTTTTACAAGTGGTTTCGGTGGTTGTAATAACCGAATGAAAGAAAGTCTACACTGGCCATGTCACCCAGGGATTGAACTGTTGAATCTTTGTCCCAGTGAAAGTTTAATCCACACAAAACCATTCACTCTATTGTTCATAGCAGCTTTATTCATACTAGCTAGCCAAAATCTGGGAACCAAAATGCCCAGCTGGTGAATGAATGGTCAAAAGAACCAGTGGCACACCAGAACCACAGCGTTGCACACAGCAATACAAAAGAGTAGGAGTAGAGGTTTCATCTCTTTTTTATTAACTGTGGTGCTGGGTAATCAAACCTAGGGCCCCACACACACCGGTCAAGCAATTTGCCCACAAGCTGCATTCTTAAAGAATGGAATTTTGACATACACTATAAAGTATGAAGAATTAAGCACATGGTGATGAGCAGAAAAGGCCAGCACTGAACATTTTTATATGACATTCTTAAAATGCAATTAATATGGAAATAGTAAACAATGCTATGACTGCCCCAGTTTTAAGCACACTACCAGGTGTCCTCATAAAAACTAGCAGGAGTCAGAGATTCCCAATGGAATAGATGTGAAACTTGGTGATGGTGGTGCTTGCATGGATTTGCACATAGAATACATGGACAGAAATCTCTACACACCTGTCTTAGTAACGGTTTCTATTCCTGCACAAAATGTCATGACCAAGAAGCAAGTCGGGGAGGAAAGGGTTTATTCAGCTTACACTTCCACATTGCTGTTCATCACCAAAGGAAGTCAGCACTGGAACTCAGGCAGATCAGGAAGCAGGAGCTGATGCAGAGGCCATGGAGGGATGCTACTTACTGGCTTGCTTGCTTCTCCTGGCTTGCTCAGCTTGCTTTCTTATAGAGCCCAAGACTACCAGCCCACAGATGGTACCACCCACAAGGGGCCCTCCCCGCTGATCACTAATTGAGAAAATGCCTTACAGCTGGATCTCATGGATGCATTTTCTCAACTGAAACTCCTTTCTCTGTGATAACTCCAGCTTGTGTCAAGTTGACACACAAAACCAGCCAGTATAAGCACCCATTATACCAGTGTCAGTGCCCTGCTTTTGATGTATTTTTGTTGTATAATGGAAGATAAGCTATCAGGGGATATAACTAGATGAAAAATGCTCTAAATGGTCAGATTCTTCTGTATTTATAATGGTCTTGAAACAAAAATTTCACACACACAGACAGACATACCACACACTCAAACACACACACACACAGACAGAGAGACAGACATACCACACACAGAGACACACAGACACACACAGACATACCACACACATACATACAGATACACACACACAGACACACACACAGACACACAGACACACAGACACACAGACACACACACACACACACACACACACACACACACACACACACACACACCTCCATCAGTCTTTGTGCTCCCTCTAGGTTCCAGTTGATAAAATGGAATGGACGCAGTTTGAAGACAGCACACGAGAAACCCTGCATAGATGTTCTAACTTTATTGGCAACAATGTAAGGGAAGAGAAGCCGCAAACCCTAGGAGAGGAAAATGGTAGCTAGCCCCATGGGAACAGTGCCATGGGGAGTATAGAAACATCACTACCTGGCTGTCCTTGCTGAGGAGCATCTCTTCCCAGAATGCCTCAGGGAGGATGCCAAAACTACTAAGGAAAAGACAGCTACATTTGTGGAATAGATTAGAATCGAGAACCGGCTGTATTACCGTCGCCAGGTTGGACATCGTTACTCCTCCTGACCATGCTCCCAAATCGATGTTGCTGCTCATGATCCTGTGGGTTTGGATCTTCCTTCTCGTGAGGATGACAGTGTCAGAGTCATTCTGTCCATTCGTGGGGAATCTTTTAAAACATCCTTTTGCTTTTCTGCTGCCACTGTGTTTTGTTCTCTGCTTTAGGTATGGTGTCTTGCATAAGATGGGGCTGGGTGGTATGAGGGTTGAGTGTCAAGTTACTGAGGTCTTGTGTAAGCGCTTCCCAGGAGGATGACTGAGAGATTGCTTCTGTCCTAGTTCCCACAGAGACCCCAGATGTGTTCCCCATACACTTCTGGCAGTAGTGGCATTCACACCTGAATATTGCCTCATCTGTATCTCGTGGGGCAGAGGGTTTCTTTTTCTTGTCAGCTTTGTGGGGTAACAGAAACCTGACCTGTTTCTTTTTCTTGAATTCAACTGTCTTCAGTTTCTTTTGAGGTGATCTTGAACTCTCTTGGTGTTGCCCTTCATCCATCTTTTCTAAGGGGAAAAGACACATTAGAAACACAAAGGGTCTATTGATAACAGCTCATGCTGTACACACTCCTGGAACACCTAGGGACACACAGACACATATGTCGGAAGGAGCCTCTCATGATTTCAGAGATGGAAACCTTAGTTTGAAACTGCTTCCTGCAGCTGTTTTTTGTTTTGTTTTATTGTGTTGTGGGGTTTTTGGCTTTGCTTTGTTTATGGTAACAATACACTCGTAAGCGAAGTGTACATGTGCTCTTTGTATTTGGAGTATCTGTTTTAGCAAGGCTTTGCCTGTAGTTTTGAGTATGTGTGACATGAGAAACCCCAGGAGAGAACTGGGGTGCACAGAACACCATTTAGTGTTCAGATACTGGTGTCTTTTGAAACAATCAGCCTCTTCTGTAATCTTTCCTTTAAGCCCTTATCCCTTCAACATAATGTGATTGGAGCAGTCCTGTCTCTGAGGGCACGCCCTGGCATGATGAGTGTTCTACATGACCCAGAGATTAGGCTGTGCTTCTTTACCTTGCACTCCTTGCAGAGACAAGTGGAATACCAGAGAGGAGCAAAGTGAGCCCAAGGAGAAAGTCACTGGACACAGATTGAGGATGGCCAACGATGACCCATGTCTTCCAATCCTTTATGGCAAAGGTCAGATCCAGGAGAGCACAAGAAGCCTCAGTGACAACAGCCAAACAAAGGCACAGACCATCTTTCAAGGCATGTCCATGAAGCTAGTAGCCACAATATCTCCAGGGACAGATGGATAGGGACGGGGTAATTCAACTGATGCATGCACTATTAGAGTTTATGTATTTACAATTACTACCTACAAATAAATATATATGCATTTATGGGGGGCCTGTTCAGGATCAAGGCTCCAAGAGTTGATATACGGGAGAAAAGATGAGAGCATATTAACAGAGGGAAAGCCATAAAAAAAGAAAAGTAAGCTAAAGCCAATAAAAAGGGACAGAAAATTAAAAGAAGGAATACAGGGGCTGAAGGCAGAGCCTTGGGAAGAGTGGGAGCGGGATAACAGAGTAGTAAAGGGGGTGAATACGGCCCAGGCATATTATGCGCACATATGGAAATGTCATAGGGAAAGCCTCCCTTTCTATGACTAATACACACTAAGAAAACTGTAAAAGACAAAGCCACTTAAGGTGGGTGGCTAGGTGGTGTGTCCTCTAAGTGTGCTTTCAGGATATCAGATGTAGCAAGTGATGTTTGACTTGGGAAGAACACAGATCAGAACAACAAGCTTTATCACCTTTGACTCCCAGTACCTAGCAAATGCTGTTTCATGGATCCTCAAAAGCATTTTCCCACACACCCGCAACCCCCCAAATCTAGCAAAGCAGATCTCCACACAGAGTGAGCAAATTTTGCAGATTGCAACTGCTTCTATACATAACTGTCTTCCCAGCATTTTGGGGACTTCCCCCTGCCCACCCTGCACTGTTGGATTCTCTACCACAGACTCTGAATCCCTCCTACCTGTCCTGTACTCATTCCTCCCATGCCTTCTATTCCTCCAGATACATTTTGACCGCGATCCCTACCTGTCTTCAACTCCCTGCTCAAGTAGGACCCTATCTGGGAGACTGGCCCTGGACATTCCATTTAAAAGAGCATGGGGGTAGATGATAGATACAGATGATACATAGATAGATAGATAATGAATAGATAGATAGATAGATAGATAGATAGATAGATAGATAGATAGATAGATATGGATGATAGATAGTGTACTGGTTGGTTTTGTGTGTCAACTTGACACAAGCTGGAGTTATCACAGAGAAAGGAGCTTCAGGTGAAGAAATGCCTCCATGAGATCCAGCTGTAACACATTTCTCAATTAGTGATCAAGAGCGGAGGGCCCATTGTGGGTGGTGCCATTCCTGGGCTGGTTGGTAGACTTGGGTTCTATAAGAAAGCACTCTGAGCAAGCCAGGGAAAGCAAAAGAGTAAATAACATCCCTCCATGGCCTCTGCATCAGTTCCTGCTTCCTGACCTGCTTAGTTCCAGTCCTGACTTCCTTTGGTCATGAACAGCAATGTAGAAGTGTCAGCTGAATAAACCCCTTCCTCCCCCCCCAAAAAGAGCATGGGGTTAGACCAGGCAGTGGTGGTGCATGCCTTTGATCCCAGCCGTCTGGAGGCAGAGGCAGGAGGATCTCTGTGTGTTCAAGGCTACCTGCCCTACAGAGTGAGATCCAGGACAGCCAATGCTATGTAGAGAAAATACCATGCCTCAGACAACAAGATGACTCAGAAACACAACAACAACAATAAGAGTATAGGCCCTGGCACTATAACCTTAAGGGTACAGTACTGACACAGACAGTTGTCAGTAACCAACAGCTTCAGAGTAGACTTAAACCATGCGCCAAAGTGAAAAATTGTGCCTGGTACTGGAAAGCTAGCCAAGTATCCACACCCTGGTGAAGTCATAAATCTTACAGGAGATACTGCAACTGACATTTTATTATAAACCAGCATAATCCCCTAACTACACCTAAGTATTCTACTATATACCCACAGAAAATATAGTCCTCAACACTCACTGAAGGAAACTTCTCCTTGCAACAGACAGAGATCACTACAGAAAACGACAACCAAATTGGCATGCAGAGTTGTGAACCAGGCCCCATGAGATACATCTACAACAAAACTCCTGCACCTCGGGCTCAGGGATCACTGTGGAAGAGGGGGCAGAAATATTGTAAGAACCAGAGGATCAAGGAGTTAGCTGTGAGAGTCCGTCTCCTAGGAGTGTCAGCAGATAGACTTATAAGGTCTCAGCATCATGACTGGAAAGCTGTCAGCTGACCAAGAACGACACCAATAGACATGCTAACACAGAGAGAGTCCAGTGTTGTGGACAGGAAAGGGGAATATGTGTTCAGGGTTAACTGAATAAAGAACAATAGGACCCAAAGGAATGCCAAGCCTAGGAGACCCAGGCTCCCCCGAGAATGTCCACCAACCGGTTATCCAATACCAAAAGCTCAGCCTTGAAAAAATACTCCTGGAAGTAACTTTATACAGACTGAACAGGTTGTTTGTATGCATTTAGAATTATGTATACATATGTGGATATGACAGAGGTTAATGAAAAAGAGGCAATGAATTTGGAAGGCAGAGAGGAGGAATAAGCAGAAGGTGTGGAGGAAAGCAAGGGAAGAGGAAATGATGGAATTTTAATCTCAAAAAGTTTCTTTTCTAAAAAGTGCATACCCATCACTCACCACTGGCAAACCCCCTCTCCGACTCTCCTTTCCTAACAGAAAACACTGCCTCCTACTGCAGGAGACATCAGGGCATGTTGATTCCTTAACCTCAATGTTGATTTCTAAAGACCACAGTACCGAGTACCCTCAATGAGAGCTGACATTTTCAACAGTGCTCTGGAGCTAGTCCAGCTCCTAGTCCACTTCCTGTCACATGGAGGGTGCTCACTAAAAGAACATTGAGTGAAAGAAGTGCCTGCCATGGAGAAAGGGCTCCCTAAAGTACAGCCTTTGTTCCTACTGCCCTCCCTCTCTTCTTCCCTATTGGGTGAAGCCAGAGAGTAGAGAGTGAATGCAGGAGCCCTACATTCTGGTGCACCATAGAGGGACAGCAGGACTTTTATCAGGCCCCCATGATCCACACAGGAGCTGTGCAGACCAGAGCCCTGGACGTTATTCTCCATTGAGTAGGTGCCTCTCACTCTCTAGAGAGGTACCCTGGAAGTAGTCCCCATTCATACCGTGCTGTTGGGAAAGGCTTATAAAGATGCTCTCCAACAGAAAGCAGCAGCTAGGCTCCCTTGTCTCTTCTCCCCAAGCACCTGGTCAAGTCTCAAGCTCACTTTTGAAGTGCCTCAAATTCCCAGTTGCCCAGCTTTCAGCTGCAAATACTAGCAGCACTGCTAATACCCTGAGAAGCAGGGACCGTTTCATGGCAACTGCATCTCTCTGGACTAACAACTGAAAGCAATGAGCATGGACTCCATGTCTAAGCACACACCCACACTATAACACTGAAGACCCTTTAGATAAGGGGAATGAAGTTCGTGGAGAAGCACTGTCAATCCTGAGTGTACGGAGCCAGTCACAAAGATGGCAAAGACTGGAACCGTGCTATGAAAAGGTCTGGAGCCAGTGAACTCTCTTTCCCATGTTTCAGAAGGAAAATCCACATTCGTGGTGGAAAATGTGTCACACTGAAGGGACCATTGGGGTGGGGTTAGTGATAGACTTAGGGACATGAAACACAACATCGAATTAAATGGAGCTCAAGAGAAGAATCTGTTCCTTTTTAAATTCTTATTAACAGTGATATTCTTTTCTCACAAGATATATCCTGATTATGATTTCTCCCCTCCACTTCTCCTGGTTCCTCCCCACCTTTCCTCCACCCAGATACACTCCCTCTCTGTCTCTCGTTAGAAAGAACAGGCTGCTAAGGGGTAATATTAAAGCATAACGAAGTAAAATACACCAGAGAAAAAAAGAACATCACGTTGAAGTTGGACAAAAGGACAAAAGAAAAGGACGAGACAGAGACCCCCTTGTTCATCTGGTACTCAGGAGTTTCATGAAAGCAATAAATCAGCAGATACCATATATAGGCAGAGGACCTGGTATAGACCGGTGCATGCTCTAGGGATGCCAGATCAGTCACTCTGGGCTCAGATGAGCTTTGTTCATGTTGATTAAGTGGGCCTTGTTCTCCTGGTGTACCCCACGCCCTTTGGCTCTTACACTCCTTTCTACCTCCCATTCCTTGGGCTGGCATGAGCCCCAGGGAAAGCACCTGATGCTGAGGTTGCAGTTAGGACTGAGTGTTCCAAGGTTTCTCACTCTCTTTGTTAGAATCTGTTCCTTAACTTGATATTATGGGAGCAGGAATGAATGTCTGTGAAGTAATACATCTTGATTAAATGCTTTCTAGAATTCTTATATAAATGGAATTCATAGTCTCTCAAAAACAACAATATTACATGTGCAAAAAAAAAATAGGCTATCTAGATTCATAAAGCTGTAGTGGTGAAAAGCAGTATCCCAGAGGAAGCCATGTTTGGTTCAGTTTGCTTGTCACCTATGTGTGCCATTAGGTACACTTGTAAAATTTACAGCTCTGAGCCTCATATCAACTGTGGACTTAGTTTTATGTTGGGCTCCTTCAAACAAGGAAGACATGACCCGCCTCCTCCTACCCATCAACTTGATTTTTGAGAACAAATGATCAGCAATAAAACAAACAGATGGCTCCTCAGAGTAATATATAACGGGAACCCTGAGCAAATGCAAAAGTATACCACGATGAGCCATAGGACTGAGTGTTGTGTGACACCAGCGACATGCAGTTGTAGTCAGAATGGCTATGCGGCAGGACAAAGCCAGCTCATCTGTGGGAAGAACTCTTTGAGTAACACATCCAAAGAAGCAGCTTGAAGGAAAATCAAAGATACTTAGGCAGAGACAAAAATAGGATCTCTTGAGCCCTCCACAAGAAGATTTTGATGAGAAGGATGAATCTGACTTCCTTAGAGGCTGTCGGATATGATCACTTCAGGGAGAAGAGTAGCATCCCACAGCATCCTGAGACCTGAATACATGTGTGGTCTATATCCACAGTCACTTACTGATGCAGCAATTTGACTTCATCCTGTGTTGCTGGGCATGGAATCCAGGGCCCTGGGCATGGGAGACATTTGCTCTACAGCTGAAATACAGCCTGGCCTTTTCCCCAGGTGTTGCAGGGTACCTGAGATTCCTGCATAAGTTATATGGAGTCTTACTCGTGAGTATGAAAGCCAAGTGGGCTACTGGCCCCAGCAGGATGGTGATAAGCATCCTTGGCTTCAAGTTCATTTGAGTTTTTATAGGCAAGGACTGTTTGGTGGTTGGAATGAAAAAGGACCTCCAGGTCAGCGACACATTGTATTTATGTGTGGAATTCATGGCTGTTTCAAAGACCAGTTTATGTATTTATGTGTGTAATTCATGGCTGTTTCAAAGACCAGTTTATGTATTTATGTGTGGAATTCATGGTTGTTTCAAAGACCAGTTTACCTTAGGAAATTATTGCTGGCGGGTCTAAGTATCAGAGACTAGTTTTTACCCAAAGTAGTTTTAACAATTATGTGTTATTAGGAATGATTTCACAGGGTAGCATAACTATAGTTCAGAAGCTCAGGACTCAAGTTCCAAGATAATAAAGCAATTCTCAAGGACATGGGTTCATACAGTCACATGGCATGTGTTAGATAAAACCTCTCTATCTATGGTGATAGTCTCTGAGTTATTCTGATCGACTTTCTGCTCTCTTCTGAGTGTGAAATGGAGGCGTGAGATGGGAAACAGTTTCAGAGCAGAGGCTGTGATTAAAGAGAGTGGCACTTGATGCTTACTGGTGTCGAAAGGAAAGGCTTGAATGCATCCACCAGTAGCCTCAGCTCCGAGCACAGGAATTTTGTCTCCTCAGTTTGTAAGAGAATCCTCAAGAAGCAGGGCAATGTTGACTTCAACCCTTGTGGGGAAACTCTTGAGTCTCACCATGTGATTGGGATGGGTATTAGTTAGTGGACAGGAAGAGCACACCCAAGAATGCATTCTTAGAACTCTGTAGCTAAGGGAAGAATTTAGTGGAGGACATGGCCTAAAAAAAGTTGAGGAAGAACCAACAATGCCTACTTCACCTGTACTTTAACTGGTATATCTACAAAGGAACACCTACAGCCATGGGTCAGGGAAAACCCCAGCCAAGGACGTGGGAAGATAGTAAAGGTCAGAAGATCAGGACGAGAGCATGGACCTAGCATCCTCTACACATGACAGGGATGCTGCACCCAATGAAATCTCAACACTATGGTTGTGTAAAAGAAGACTTACATCATGGTCACAATACTCAATAGGCCAATGTTGATGGGGGAAATTCACAAGCCCCTATCCCCTTAGACAAAGAGTTACAGACTTCCTGTGGCTGCCAAGAGAGGGAGAATCAAATCTCTGCCAAACTGAGCATTGTGATGAGTTACTCAAACTGACCTGGTAAGCTCTACTCCTAAACGCCTTGGAGCAATATGAAACTGATTCAGAGGGATTGTGGGAATGTTTCTATAGGTCTCTGTGTCCTCCTGAAGGTGCAAATTTGTGTGCCTGTGTAACTACCTTAATCAAACAAGAAGAGGTCTTGAATTTAAGAAAGATTTGAGAGGGACACAGGGCGAAGGAGGGATGAAAATGATATAAATATGCTCTCGGACATGACATCCTCCCAAAGAAAGAATTTAGGTTAATGAATAAAACACAATAAGAGCTCATTGCTTGGCTCCTATACAAATTGCTCATCAGGTCTTCATTT
The DNA here is from genome assembly GCA_028551405.1 of Uromys caudimaculatus. Taxonomy (NCBI): domain Eukaryota; kingdom Metazoa; phylum Chordata; class Mammalia; order Rodentia; family Muridae; genus Uromys; species Uromys caudimaculatus. The sequence goes on along the minus strand of JAPYYD010000852.1, from coordinate 12,823 downwards.
GGGAATGTCAATCATTCCTGGAACTCACATGGAGTTTTCATTCCTGGATGCTTTTTCATAGTTATTTACTTAGTTTCTTTTGAGACCAGATCTCACTAGGTATGTGGGTCTCGCCAGGACCTCCCATAGTCCAGGTTGGCCACAGACATACAGCAATCTACCTGCATCTACCTCTAGAAGGATGAAGTTACAGGCATGAGCCAATAATGCCCACATCCCTGTGATTTCAATAAGAATTATCCAGCGTTCTGTAAATGGTACTCTAACAGGCCCCTTAAGTTTATCTGTTTTGGTTATCCATTGAAATATGATTTGTTTATTTTGATAATCCTACTCATTCAGGAAGTCCCAAGGAAATCCCTTGGCATGGAAGTGGTACCTATTATAAGGCAAGTTTTGTCCTTTACCTTTGCTACTATCATGGCAATATTTTCTGACCATTTGTGAGGCTATGTTTGACTGAGGTCTTCAACCTTACAATGCTACCCTGTGGTACCGACCATGAATCCATCAATACTGCTGCCAACAGAATAAACAAAGAAAAGTTTTTCTGGAGGACCAAGCTTCTCTCTGAAAGAGCATGTGAACAACACATGCAGATCATAAATTTTGTGGATTGTTGAAAACCAACCCATGGGAGCCATCTTATTGATAAGTCAATATGTGTGAAGAAAACTGGGTTCACATTCCAGGCAGTAGAACACGGAAGCCCACAGGAAACTTTGCCTTCAAATTTGGTCTCCAGACCCTGCAGGAGAGCAGCCAATAAATCAGAAGGAGATTCTCAGGGATCACGTGGTGGGTGTCAACGACAGAAATGTGCCCAGAATCTCCTTTCCTTGGGCAAGACTGATCCTGCCTGGGTAAGATCAAGGTCATGTGTGAGATGTGACAGAGGGGAACGGGCAGAATGGCCATCAGTTCTGGATCTTTCAGATGATGTAAGCAACACTCAGGAGACTGCTTCCACCTGGATTTGGTTTCAGATCAATTGAGTGTGGAATCTCAAGTGGGATGTTTGGGCTCTGAAAATCACATCCTTAGCAAAGCAGGACAAGAGAAAAAGGAGGAAAAGGAGGTATATATATGGTGGGAAACACAGAGAGACTCATCCTAAGCAGACCATGAAACTCCCTCTGGAGACCACCAGGATGAATCCTCTCCCATCCAACCATTGCACAGCAAATGTTCTGCTTCTTAACAGAACTCGGTTAAAGAAGGGACAAGAAATGATGAAGGGAAATCCCTAAGATAAGCCAAACTAGAAAAGTCACCACAAAGGGAAAAGGACATGGCTGTGTCGGACAGTAAACTGACTACCATGAGTTACTTCCAAGACCTACCTGTTGAAGAAAATATCCACAGTGCACACAGTGGCAACCCACACAAAACCACCCCTGAGCCCAAGAATCTGAGTGATCCCCTCCCAGTTCCATGTATTTGTCTTGAGAGTAAGGGCGAGAAGGACAGCATCAGATCACCTATGAATGGCATTGCTTTTAGTAGCCATGAGGATGCCAGGTGTTTGAAAGCAAAGAACCACAATACAGAAATCAAGCCTGGAATCTCTTATTCCCCATTCCACTAGTGAATTTTGTAGTCACCAGTCACCTACGAAGGCTTGCATTCTCCACAAACAACCAGGATACTTTAAGCCATGCTTCAAGGGTGCAAAGAAACTATGGAGAGACAAGAAATAAGTCCACCCTCTTTGCAGACAACCTGCTAGAGTGCAGGAGATAACTTCTCTCCTGTAGCAGATCTGTCCCTAAGCAGAGCTCTGTCTGTCCAATCATAGAACACCACACTTTCAGGCCACGTGGGCTCTATTGGTGTTCACACTTGGCAAGGCCACACCGTGTCTCTGACCTTGTAGATTTCTGCCCTTTGGTGTGCTACACTACTTCAAAAGGAGGGGAGAGTGAATCTTTGCTTCCTTTTGGGAGACTTTCCCCTCCTTTGCAATTGAGTGTGCCATTGGAATCATCTGTACAGCTCCTGCTTCACGCCTAACCTCACATTTCAAGTAGAGTCCACCTGCTCTCATGGCCTGTGGATCCGATGCTGTCCTTGCCCTTACTATCAAGAGAAATACATGAACATGTGAGGTGACAGTCCCTAGTATGAGAGGGAGAAAGAGGTGTTTCAAAGATTTAGTTAGTAAATTCTGGATTTGCCAATCCACACGATCCTGATTTTCTCTGGATTCCTTTGCAAGACTCTTGAATCACCCTTTTGTGGATGCAAACAGCCTGCAGGCCATGCTGTGGGAGTGAAAAAGGAAGCATGCTCTCTATCCCCTGTCCTCATTGGAGGTAATACCAAGATATAGGTGTCAGTGATGGTATCAGTTGAGGACAACCATCATTTACTGTAAGGGCAGACTTCTTGAAGGTCTCTGGTACATTAGTGAGGCCTGAAAGAATGTTGAGAGACTACCTGCTGAGTCAGCACCTCCCTCCGTCCCTCTCTCTCTCTCTCTCTCTCTCTCTCTCTCTCTCTCTCTCTCTCTGTCTCTCTCTGTTCTTCTTGTCTTTTCTTTGTTTTATTATTCTTTTCTTTATTTCTTTTTATTTCTTCTCTTTGTTTTCTTTTTTCCCTTCTTCTCTCACATCTCTTGTCTTTTCAATTGCCTCTCTTGTTCCCTTCCTCCCTCACTTCCTTCCTTCATTTTCCCAGATAGCATTTCTCTGCATATCCTGTGTGTCTTGGAACTCACTTAGTAGACCAGGCTGGCCTCAAACTCATAGATGTCTGCCTGCCTCTGCCTCCCGAGTGCTGCCAGTTCTGCTTTCACATTACTTGTGTTTGTGTACCAGCTGCACCATTTGTAAACATGTACCTCAACCCTAGCTGTACAATTGCATCTGTGTCCAAGCCCCACCGTTTGTGAGCTTGTGTCTATGTCCCAGCTGCAACATTGCATCCTTGATCCAGCTCCACTGTTTGTGAGCTTGTGTCTACGCCCCAGCTCCACCACTTGTGAGCTTGTGTCTATGCCCCAGCTCCACCTTTTGTGAGCTTGTGTCTACGCCCCAGCTCCACCATTTGTGAGCTTGTGTCTATGCCCCAGCTCCACTGTTTGTGAGCTTGCATCTACACCAACATCCGCCATTTGTAAGCTTGAGTCTATGTCCCAGCTCTATCATTTGGGATCATTTCTCTATGTCCCATCCCCACCATTTGTGACCTTGGGTCTACGTCCCAGCTCCATCACTTGTAGGACACACTGTGCTGCTTCTCTCAGCATTGCACTCATTTTTGTGAAGGGGAGGGTCCCTAAGGGTCCCACATTGGAAGACTTCTTTGTAATGGTTAAGTGAAATTTGAAACGCAATGATTTTGAACAGAGCATGATACACACACACTCCCTTCGCTCCTGGCAACTCCTCTCTGTGCAGAATGCCCACACTGACAGAGTCCTCTCTTTGAACTCAGGCCTATGAATCTGAAGGGGTGAGAGGCCATCAACCCCTTCCTGCCCTCCACAGGTCCCTGAACCTCCATCCAGAATCATGGTCATTCTCGTGCTCTATGTTCCATTCTGAAGGAAGCTGAACCTACCTCCTCAGTGGTCTCTCTCAATGATTTTGGCTGAAACGGAGCTCTGGGTATGTCTAGGAACAATGATTTCATCAAGGTGCTTCTTGTATTTCTCATTGGGTGGTGTTTGGAGTGACCAATGGGTACCTTTCAGAGGGCTCTGTAAGGAAATCAGAGTTAAACATTTTCTACAAATGCTACAAGTCTACCATTTCTATGAAATGGACTATGTGAGCAAAGTTACCTTGTATCTAGTTGTCAGCCTGGTGCACCTTAGTTCTCAGGAGTGTCCACTCTGAGCACTTCTTGGGTGCAAGACTCAGGTTGGGGCCTGTTGCCATTTTTTTTTTAACCAGTGAATGTCCCTGTAAGATGAAGGTCTTGAAAGTATGCATGGTCTGTATGCAAAATCCCCATGTACATATATATCTCCCACATGTTAGGGTGGGGATTGGGGTGCATTATAAAACTGTCTGCTGAAGTGCAGACTTTTACCCTGGGGGATGTGAACTATCATCTGACTCTGACGTGGCTCTTCTCTTTTCATACACAACGACAGACATTTCTGTTCTTGTCCCACTTGACCCTTGTACATTCCTCAACTCCTCTTAGTATCTACTTCAGGAGCCTTCTGGCCACTTGTGGGATGTCATGCTTCCTCCATAGGGTGGGGAGTTCCCTTATGCTACATCTGCCATAAACTAAACCTGGATGTTCTCCCTGACAGTCAATACACACCCTGTAAACCATCCTATCCACATACAACCATTAACTGGAAGTACAGAGCTCCTGCAAAGACATACACAGTCTCCTACTGTGATGAGCTCATCAAATGCCCAAAGTCAACATGCACAAGAAAATGAGGTCTGCTAGATTTTTCGATCTGTGCGTATCAGCTGCTGAAATCGGTTTAAAGAAACTGCTTGCCCAGATGCAGAAACCCACAGTCAAACACTGGGCAGAGAGAAAGCCCAACTTGAACATTTCAATAGGATCCCTCCCTTTGGAGCTGAGAGATGCCAAGCTAAGAAGGAGAGAGAGGATTGTAGGAGCCAGAGGAGTCAAGGACACCAGGAAAATCCAGCCCACAGAATCAACTGAGCAGAGCTCACAAGGGCTCACACAGACCAAATTGACAATCAGGGAGTCTGTACGTGTCTGTGCTAGGTCCTCTGCAAATACAGGTGTTAGCTTGATCTTCTTGTGCAAGTCCTCACCCTGGAAGTGAAGGTGTCTCAGACTCTTGATCTTGAGGCGCCTTCCCTCCTACTGTGTTGTCCCTTCCAGCCTTGAGAAGGGGATCTGTGCCTGTCCGTCTGAATCTTGTTGGGCCATGTTCAGTTGATATCCCTGGTAGGCCTACTATTTTCTGAACCAAAATGGAGGAGGAGTGAACCTAGGAGAGGGAGGAGGGTAATGTGGGACGAGCGGATGGAGGAATAAGCAAGGTCCTGATGGATTCTTTGAGAGAAGAAGAAAGAGAGAAATAAATAAATAGAAAAACCAAAACTGCTCACCAACACTGGATATCTTACTCATTTTCCCTTCTTATTTTCTCCATCACTAATAACTTGCTGATGAGGCCAGGGAAACCTGGGAACATCTGTTTGCTTTGAAATGTGGTTTGGATCTCTAATAACATCGCAATTCTAGTTGCCATCACCCATACCAGTGCAGAAGCCTGGTTGGCCAAGGTGTGGCAATCACTAGTTATCTTGGACAAACTTGGTTAATCAATAGCCATGACAAGGATGTGAACACTTGCTTTGTAAATCCTCTGACCATGCCTTAAGCCTTCCAGAGCAAGGAGTATCTGACTGATTATGTCCAGGAAAATACACCTTTTCCAGTTCAATTGGTTTTCCATCAGTGCTGTGCCAATCAGCCAGCCACCTATGCTGTGACTTCAGGTGACTGAAATTTATTATGGAGTCCTCTCTAAGATTCAGATGGACTTTTGGGATATGACATACACTCTACTATAGGTTAACAGGTCCCAAACAATAAATCTCTAGTACATCTCTCAGTACAGGAGGTCATGAAGAATCTGACATGCCCTAGCTCACTCTGATTGCTGTGAGAATACAGCTCCTCCTATACTGTGGTGTCATGACCCTGTATCCTTGACCTAGCAGCTGAGACAAACCAGGTGCTGCTGGAGAGGTTCCACAATTTCCCTCCTTTGCTCTCCCCTCAGCCTTCTCCAGTAACCAGCACCCCACTCAAAGCATTCTCTCTGTGCTGAGGTCAGGCCAGCTGCTGCTCCAAGGTCCAACACAGACAGTAAAGGGGTGCTCATAGAAGTCCCAGGAGTGGTTGGCAGTTGCATTCCCTTCTGCTGACTCCTTGGGGAACTCCTGAGTTATTTGACCTCCCTCTATTTCAGTGACACACGTCAGCATTCATATATGTCTGTGGCAGTTCTGATCATTACTGGTGGACTTTATTTTCAGGCTTGGTCTACTTTTGTTTCATTTTGAGAGAGGGCCTCACCATGTAACCATGGCTGCCCTGGAGCTTACTGTATCGACCACACTGCCCATGAATTACTGCCTCTGCATCATGATACCTTGTAGGGCCGATTGTGGCCCGTCAAATTTGGAGATCTCTCGAAGTGGTGGCTGTAGTAAGATATGAGGCACATACCTCGAAATGGAGTCTCTACTATCACAGAGTCAAATCTAATGGGCTCTCTAGAGCCATACAACCTGTGGAGGTCCGGTTTCTCCAACCGGAGAAAAGGACCATATGTTCTCCCCAGGGTGTGTGACCATTAGATCACAGACATGTCACTGGAGACAGGATACAACTCCTCCTTAGGACGGCCACATGTAGCTGGTGAGCAAACATCACTGTGTACCTGGTCTGGAGAAACACCAATTCTCTCCTCACCTGATGGTGGCAGACCACCTTTCACTGTCTCTGGACCCTGCCCCACACAGCCTGGATGCCAAACTCGGCTTCTGTTCTTCCTGCTACCAGATGTTGTCCAGTGGAGGGTGGCCTGGGGAGGAGACGCGCAGCCGGGCTCTCAGAGCTGAAGGTCTATGGACAGTGCTGAGAAGCTGGACCCTCCTGCACTGATCTCTCAGGAACTGGTGTCTGAATGTGGCCAGAGCCTCTGGGGAGAAGTGAGATTCTTGAGAAGATTGGATTTTTTCATGCAGGAAGAGGGCAAGTTAGAAAAAGGAGGAAAGACCAGGGTCCCAATGGTGATCAGCTCATTACAGTGATGAGTCAGCTAATTTTTTTTGTCTTTTCTTGGGAAATCAAGTTCCACTCCTTGATTGAGGACCCCGAGATCATCAGCCCCCCATCCCATTCCCAGCCCCAGTGGACAGCGTGGCAATACTGGGGAGGAGCCCTGCCCAAGGCTCTGGTGTCTTGCTGGGAGTCATTATGCCATGGGAAGGGTTTCCATGGTGCTCATTGTGACCTACCAGTGCTGGGATGGAGAAACTGGTCATGAACTCTGTCCTCGGGGTAGTGGTTTAGGGGAAAGTGTGCATGGTTAGGGGCACTGAAAAGGACTGAGAATCTCTGTGTAACAGGCAGGGATTGCCTTTCTGTAGGAATCCACCACAGAGCACTAATTTCATTTGTTTCCATGTCTGCTTCTAAGAGCAACACAGGGAAGCTGCTCAGTGTGTCTTTGAGGCATCATCTAGCAGATTCAACCCTTAGCTTGCTGCTCAAGCAAAGTGTATGTCAGTGTGAACCCCTAGGTAATCATTTAAATTTTTTGACTGTATTCATTTAGAGAGAGAGAGAGAGAGAGAGAGAGAGAGAGAGAGAGAGAGAGAGAATGTATGGTAGTGTGGCATAATTGTGGAATGGTGTGTGTGTGTGTGTGTGTGTGTGTGTGTGTGCGTGTGTGTGAATTCGTGCATATAACTCAGGCCAGGTTCAAATTCCCTTTCTCACCAGGATGGCCTTGAGATTCTGATCCTCCAGTTCCCACATCCCAAATGCCAGAATTAGAGGCCTGGCCCACTATGCCTGTCTTATGGGGTGCTAGGTATCAAAGCAAGGACTTCCTGCATGTATCGTAGACATCAGTGTATCAAAAGAAATGCAGCCCCTCCCCCAAATGGCATTGTAGTTATAGAAATCAAGGGTGTCTGCATAAGAGTGCATATATGGGTACCACTGTACTTAGCCTATTCCACAGGCTGCAGGGTCCTTACTTGATCCCTCTGACCTCCTCCTTAATCCCTTCCTCACCAAAACAGAACCTGTGAAGAGTCCAGCATCATCTAAGAGGGGAAACACTACATTTCACCAAGTGATGGCAGCAGCTTTAAGGTGTTATGCTCATCTTCTCCTCAACATCTCTGTGGTGGTCATCAGAAGTGGAGCAGGGAGGACTGTGCCATGCTGCACCCAGTGGAGGATAGAACAGGCCCTGGAAGCTCCATGCAAAGCTAGGCAGGTCAGGTCTTAACTGCTGTGCTGTGCTGCCATCTGCTGTTGACTCCCAGCTCCACAGCTGCACCTCCATCTTGGGGATGGTTCTCAGTTTCTAGTCTCCTCCCAGACCACTCTCACCTGATGTTCCCAGGGACCCTGGTCACTGTGCACCCACTTGAACTCATGCTCCCCAAACATTTGTGAACATACATCTTCTCTATTCTTAGTAATTCTTTGAAAGCCTCACAGACTGAAAATCCTTCACTGTTCCCACAATCCCTGAGATAACCTGAGTGTTACCAAAGTCTGCCAATTCTTCTTACCCACTAATGCTCCCCTTCCCCTGCCTCACTCATAGCTGGACAGGGAGTGAAACACGAGGAAGGTACCCGCTATATAGAGACATCTTTTCATGCTGTTCTTGTCATTGCTGCTTGAACAGAGTATGTTCACATGTGGGGTGTGTGTATGTGAATGGGCATGTATAGATATGTGTATGTGTTTCTGTATGTGTGCATGTGTATACGTATGTGTATATGTAATGTGTACGTGTGTACATATATGTACATACCTGAAAATGTGCATACACACACACACACACACACACACACACACACACACATACATACATATGAATGTTTTCTACAGTAGCCAAGGAGGTCCATGTGCAGTAGCCTGGAATCCCCAGAGAACAGCCGTGTATGGGATGTTGAATTAGCTTTATCCCAGTCGAAAAGCAGACTTGAGAGGCCACAGCCTAGTGTGGAGGTAGGGAAACAGAATCCACTTTCACAATGGCCATGAAGGTGACGAAAACTGGAAGAAGGACAGAGGTGAAGGATGTGACCCCTTTGTGGAGTGGGCCGAGAGTAAAGGCCTGCCTTATGTCCACTGGATTAAATTAGGACATCATTTCAGCATCAGCTCTGTGCAAGGAGAGGCTGCTGATTTTGGGAATGTCCTCCCGGCTCTCAGTGTCAAATGCACAATGAAGGACCAGTTCCTCATTTTCCATGTCCCGGTTGCTCCATCCTTTACACTTTATGAACAAGGTGGCAAGGGAAAGCGTGAAAGGGGAAGAGGCAGATGTGATTGGGATGACCAGAGAAGCCTTCTGCTCATGGACACCACAGCTTCACTGGCTGTCAAGGTTTTCATGGCCTGCAGACAACATAGTGACCTTGGTTAAGAGAAAGTGCCACACCTGAGGATTCCCACTCTGTTCCAGCAGCTGGGTGTCTGTTCACTGAGATTCCCGGGAAGGAGAGAACCATCTGTCTGACAGCTTCTAAAGACATGAGGAGTCCTCACCGATTTCATTGGTATCCTCAGGATACACACATTCGCTCATAGCAGCGAATGTCTCTGTTCCCAATGGTGGACATGAAAAGACTGTCTATGACATGTTCACTCACAGTCTGTCATTTCCAAACCACTAGCACAAGCCATTGGACAGTGGAGAGGCACATGCAGTAAAAATAATGAAGTAGCACAGATCTCATGTTAACACTAGTGTTCATTTCACTCATCACGGGTTACCCAGAACTTCATGTGTACCAGCATCCTCCTCCTCAGGTCACTGTCTATCTCAGGGCCTGGTGGTGTAATGGGCACCTAGGAACTACTCTGGATTCTAATAGAAAGAAAAAAGCATCAAATCCTCACTTGGTCTCTGAACACAACCACAGGTGAGGTTGAAAGGCTGGCATCTCGGGATTCCTGCCTGTCCATCTCTCAGTCAGTGCATCTGTCTGTACATCTCCCTTCCTTTCTTTCAGACCCCTGCCTCACTGTTTACCTAGGATAGCCATTCAGTGACTGTCTGTCTAAAAGACCTACTCCTACCTAACCCTATCTTTGCTCCCATTGAGGCTGCAGGCCCAGGCGAAGTCATTGTCCTCAACCTGTAGTTGCCTTGTATTCTAGCAAGAACAGAGCCTCACAGCACAGGCACCCATCCACGCCCTTGAGGCCACTTATCCACAATGACAAGGCTATACATCTCATAGCAGCCAGATGCACGTCTAATGCCTGTGGCAGTCTAATGATTTCTGCAGGTGCTCTTGCAGAGCCAGACCTGAGCAAGACAACCTGAGCTTCAGTCTTGGCCAGGATGGCTAAAGTATGGATAGTCCTTGGCTGCTATCTCCAGTTATTATGCAATGTAAGATTAAAGCTTACATCAGGAGAATGACTTTGTGGCCACAAAACTTTTATCTCTTTCTCTTCCCAGTATGGCCTGGATCACCTCTGTATCACTCTGTCTCTGTGTCTGTCTCTCTGTGTCTCTGTCTCTCTCTCTCTCTCTTTCTCTCTCTCTGTCTCTGCCCCCCCCTTCTCTCATCTCTTTAAGTGGTACTGTGTTGGGTAGCTAAGTCTAGTCTTTGAAGTGATTGTTTCTAAAGGGTTTACTCTAAACTCTGATTACAGCGTGGATGGTTGCATCTCCACCCCTCCCATCCAAAGCTACAGGTTGAAGACTGAAGTTGATTCTCAAGGTCTCAATGAGTTCTAACAGATGGACCACCAGGTGTAGGAAGCTCATGCAGGTAGCTACTCAGTATGTCCTCTCAAACATCCCATTATTAAATGTACCCTATGCCTGTCCCAACCCAAAGTTCTCTGGACTAGTTAGGCCAGGAGAATATTTCTTGGATTAGACATTCACATGCCTTTGTCTCCAAAGCTTGTGACATAAGAGAAACAAGGTAGTTTGCTTGCAGGTTTCTCCTCTCTGTGTGTCCCTTGACTCAATCGTTAACTCTCTCCTCCAGCCCTGGATTGCCACACCAGCAGTAGCCTACCTCCCTTCTGGGAGGAGCCCATAGACCTCCTATCTCCCTCCCCTCACTGGTGGATGTGTCTCAGCCTCCATCTCCAGCAGGCACCCCTCTGCTAAACCACAGGCACTTGACAGAAAACCTGGTTTCAGGTAGGCTGCCCACAGACCTTCTCCACTCTGTCTGGTGCTGAGACCTGAGACTGAATCACCCAGGCTCATAGCCAGCTCTGTAGCAGAACCCAAGATCCAGCCAGCCCTGATCTTCAGACTCCTATCTGCTGTGGATCTCACCATGAATCTCCTCCTAACGTCTTTCCCCACTTGCTGCCTAGTCCCACACCCCAGCCCTAGAATTCACTTCCTGATAAGCCAAAGGCAGCAACAAGGAGGCTGAAGGCAGGCCCACAACTCCACTACTGATCCTGAGATCCAATCCCTCCAGTCCCTTCCCCAGCTGTGTAGAAGGAAACCTGCTGCTGTCTCCTTTCCCTATCTGACCCCATTCCCAGTGGATCACAGAGACATCCACACCCCTACCTTCCGTTCCCCAATGCTTCCCAGTATCCGAGCCTCCAGACCCAGCAGCCATCCACTGTGAACATACCAGATGAACAGGTTAGGAAAACAAGCAACACAACATCACCACACTTTCTGAAAATCCAGAGAGAAAACAGAAGCAGAGGAACAAAACACCCACCTGATAATGAGAAAACCAGTTAGCAGTCTCAACAATTGCAATTTTCCCAGTGCCAGCCAGTTGTCTAGACACCAGGGTAAAAACCAAACCAACAGCCAGAGTGGCATGTCTCCATTCAAGCCCAGCTATTCTACCACAGCAGGCCCTGATATCCCAAAGACCTGAAGCACAAGAAAATATCTTAAAACAGCCTTTATGAATGTGATAGGAGTCCTTGAAGAGGCAATGCCTGAATTCCTTTACAAATTCAGGAAAACACAAACAGTGGAAGAAAATGTTTAGAAGACCTGAAACTAGGAAATAGAATGAATGAAGAAAAGCCAAACTGTGAAAATGAAAGATGTAGGAATTGGAACAGCAAGCTTCACTAACAGGATACAGGAAATAAAAGAGGGAATCCCTTGTGTTGAAGACACAACAGAAAATGGATACATCAGTCAAAGAAAATGGTAAATATAAAAACAAATCTCCTGACATGAAATATCCAGGAAATCTGAGACACTATGAAAACATCAAACCTGTGAATAATAGGTAAAGAGAAGAAACCCAGCACAAAGGCCCAGAAACTGTTTTCAACAAAATCATAGAAGAAAATTTCCCCAAACTAAAGAGGATGAGGCATATAAAGTTAAAAGATGCATACAGAATACCAATGGATTCCAACAGAATAACCTAGGCAAATAATAATCGAAACACTAATCATAAAGAATAAAAGAAAGAATATTAAACATTGCCAGAGAAAAAGGCCAAGAAATGTACAAGGTGGACCCATTAGAATTATACCTGACTTTTCCATAGAGACTTAAAACCAAAAGGGCATGAACAAATGTTTGTGGACTCTAGGAGACCACAAATGCCATCACAGACTCATAAACCCAGTAAAACCTCCAATTACTGTGGGGGTGTGTGTGAGATAATTCCATCAGAAATTTAAATTTAAATAATATATATCTACAAATCAAGCCCTCCATAAGCTGTTTGCCGGAAAACTCCAATCTAAAGAGGTTAACTTCACTCATGAAAACACAGGAAATGAAGAATTGTCTGCCTGCAAAATTAAAGGAAATAGAACACACATACATGCATACACCGGTGCGTGCGTGCACACGCGCGCGCACACACACACACACACACACACACACACACAAACACAAAAATGCACAAATTCACAATTGTACCACCATCACCACCAACAAGTACAACTAAATAACAGAAATCAACAATAGTTGGTCACTGATATCACTCAGCATCAATGGTTTCAATTCCCCAATAAAAAGACAGAGAGTACCAGAGTAGATGTAAAAATACCATCCATCTTTCTGCTGCATCTGAGAAACATACCTTAACATCAAGAATATACATCACCTCAGGGTAAAGGTTTAGACAAAGAT
>JAPYYD010000846.1:0-97089 GCA_028551405.1 Uromys caudimaculatus | reverse complement strand
AGGGATCTTTGTCCCGGCGCTGATTAGCTGTGGGGCCCTGTGGCCCAAGCTCTCCACTATGTTCTTAGCAGCTTTATTTATAATAGCCAAAAGCAGGAAAGAACCCAGATGTCCTTCACAGAGGAATGGATACAGAAAATGTGGTAAATTTTATTGTTTTGATGTATAATTTCTGTAGTTCTCAGTAAATTAGATGTAAATTATAGATGTTAAAGATTTCACACACTATGGAATGTTTGCTTTTTTGACAACTTCTTTAGTGGTGCAGAAACTTTTTATTTTTTGTAGTCCCATCTTTTGATACTCGTATCAAGATTTTGTGCTACTGAAGTTCTGATAAGAAAGCTCTGAACCACTCCAGTGTCTTGAAGTCTGTTTCCTAAGTTTTCCTTTAGGGGCTTCACCAGTTCAGATTTTAAGTTAAGGACCCTGATCCATTTCAGATTGATTTTTTTGTAAAAGATGAAAGATAATAATCTAATTTCATTCTTTTGCATGTAGATATTCAGACTGGCCAGTAGTGTTCATAAATTGGTTACCTTTTTATCCCCTCACTGCCTGATTTTTAAACATCTTTGATAAAAAAATTAGCTGGCCATGGAATTTTATTGTGTTTGTTTGTATACATGTCCTCTACACTGTTCCATCTGTCTGTTTTCTGCTAGTACCATATATTTTTGTCTCTAGAGCTCTGTGGCTTCATTTGAGGTAGTCAAGTGTGGCCATCCATTCTCAGAGCTGCTTTAACAGTTCCTGGTCTTCTATGGTTCCATGTGAATTCTTGGATTAAGGTTTTAGAATTGTGAAATATAGCACTATAGTTTTGATGGTCATTACATTAAACATGTATATTAATTTTGACACATTAACCATTTTTATAATATTAATACTGCCAACCCAGGAGCATGGAAGCCCTTCATATCACCTATTGTCTCTGATTTTCTTTTCCAATGTGTCATTAAGGTTTTTGTTATAGAGGTTTTTCATTTCTTTGGTTAGGTTTATTTCTAAGAACTTACTTTTTTGAGCTACTGAAAATGAGATATAGCCTTTAATTTATTTTTCCAAGAGGACACTGTTGATATATATTAAGGCTACTATTTTATGTTGATTTTATATCCTATGACTTCACTCTGTATATTAATTAGATTTAAGAGATGTCTAGTAGATTCTACAAGTTCTTTTAAGTAGAGAATCATGTCCACTGCAAATAAGGATAGTTTTTTAGACCATTTTAGTTCATTTATTATCATTCAATACTATTAATGTCATAGCTCCCTAAGCCAGACAGCATTTACATTAATTTTATAACCTATGTGAACTCATGCAAATGAGAAATTTTATGCACGACCTTTAATTTTTAAAGGCATACAATTGTCAAATGGTGAGTTAACCACTGTCACAGGGCAGATGAAAGGCATCTTGAGCATCATTGGTCTCTGTGGATAGAGTCTATTAGAAATAGTGCTACTTTATAAAGAAAAAATATCACATTAGTTACTCTTCATTAAATTAAAAAACAAAAACTGCTCAGGAAATATTAAGAGCAAGTGGAGAGCAAGTGAAAAGAGAAATAGATGAGCTATGGCAACAGCAAGCACCATTTCAGTGCACTTTATTGATCATTAACCTTTTGCTTTAGGAGGCATCTGAAAACAACAGAGAAGTGTGTTATTGACTCAACATGGAGCCTCTAATGATGCATGAGAATGTTCGCTCAGAAATGTCAAAGGGCACCAGCGAAATCACATATTGGCAGATAGAATGTTTTTGATATTGTGTTATACAGGAGTAAAAGGGCATCAAGCCACAGTTTCAACTTGTAATCCTGGCTTGCACAATTTTTCTGGTATTTACACAAATTAAAACCAAATACTGGTTCAATACAATACAGCCCCATTTTTAGACACCATCAGATCAAACTGATAAAATATCAACGTCATCAACCTAATATTTAAAAAAAAAACAAATATGATTTAAAATGTTGAGGACTCACTCAGTCTTATTAAAAGTAGCTCAATACATTGCCAGAATAAATTGGTATAGGGTAGTGTTGGCCAAATATTGGATGACTCAGCAATAGAGAGTGTAAGTCATGTGAAAGTGTCCCCACTGGCTTGTGTTGAAACTTTAAACATCTAATATGTCTACCAGTACCCTATTATTTATGAGAGATACTGTTATAAATTTAACCGAGCTTATTTATATTATGGAACAAACAAGGTCTGTAGATCAGTTAGAATTTTTTATGTTTCCAAAGTTTCACAGGATTGTCTACCTCTATCTATCCCCCACAAAACATTGCTGTGTTAACAAAGCATGCCTCAAAGAACCACTGTCCAGCCCCGGACACCTCTGGATTTCCTAAATTCTTTTACTTAGAAAATAATTCAAAGTCACCATTTAAAGTAAACTCAATTTGAAAAGAAAATCTTTGTATTAGTGTTATTAATGAAGATAAAAATGAAATTTAAAATAAACATTGATTTGCCAAAGGACCCAGATAGATTTTTAAGTGCTTGTTAATGATGATTTTACCAGAAGAAAAGACATTTTAGTATCTGTGATATAAACAAAAATATGAAGTATAAATTAAAGGAAGACTCTTTGTATTTCATTCCATGGGAAATTTTGTCTTTCAATCTGGGTCTCATATGTACCAATTTGGCCTCAAGCATGCCATAACTAGAGATGACACCAGACTTTTGACC
The DNA here is from genome assembly GCA_028551405.1 of Uromys caudimaculatus. Taxonomy (NCBI): domain Eukaryota; kingdom Metazoa; phylum Chordata; class Mammalia; order Rodentia; family Muridae; genus Uromys; species Uromys caudimaculatus. Next base: position 94,378 of record JAPYYD010000846.1, on the reverse strand, counting down.
CTCCTGCCCCCAGCTCCTGAGTGCAGAGATTCAAAGAGTGTATCAAACACCAGACCTTATGCAGAACTAGGCATTGAACTCAGAATTTTACAATGATACCCAAACTTTCTACCAAAGCGAGCCACATCTGTGAGTGTACACATGGGAGTGAATACGTACATACAGGTATTCTTGCTGTGGAGGCCACAGGTTTATTCTCACTATTGATTTTAAGTTTTGAAAAGGTGTCTCTCAATGAACCTAAAACCAACCCATTTAGGTAGGTTATTTTTCCAGCCATCTCCAGGGAAGCAACTGTTCCCAAACCCTAGTTCTGAATTTATAAATGTCGTCTATTGTGCCTGATATATGGGTGCTGAGTCCCTGAATTCAGGTCTGCAATGTTTTGGTGAAGCACTTTGGTTTGAACCATATCCCCAGTCCTTTATGTTTCTTGAGCTAATTAAATCACATTATACTATACATTGTTCTACAGGTATAGTGAGACTTTGGTTTCTTAAACAAACAAACAAAAAAAAAACAAAAAAAACAAAACGAAAACCAAAAAAACCAATTATGTTATGTTACATGAATGGTTTTGTTTTAATCCCAGGTGTGGGATAAGAGGCTGTTTCACAGCAGGTTCCTGTTGTTGCAATTTGACTAAAAGAATAAGGCGGGAATATCCTGATGATAAAGATTGGACTGGCCCCAAGGAACTCAAGGCTCTTAATCAGCAGGAAGTAGCCTAAAGAGGTCTAGGTCTCCTTTTCTTTTTATCCTTCTTTCTCTCTTACCTCATTTTCAGGGTTGGAAGGGACTAGGGTGGAGTAAGGGTTGGAATTTCAGTAGATGTACAAGAACCCAATAAAATAGCTAAAACAAACAAACAAAAATGCCAACAAAGGAAAGAAGAATATTCTTCAGTACAAGAGTAATATTTCAACAATACATACATTGATATTAGTTGACTTATATTAAGTTACCATGTCCAAATATTTATTGAAAATATTTTAGTGAAAGACTCTATATAGATAGGCTTATAAAGAAAATATTGCTAGAATGAAAATAATATAATGAAAAAATAATCCTTTTGCTTATAAGGAAAAAAATAAAAGAAGGAAGATCTTTGAATAACATGATTTTGCTTAGGCAAATCATTTGTTTTGTTAGCAAATTGAATACGAGCCTGACCTTCATCAATTATCCAGTCCCAGTTCATCAAAACTATAAGTTGAACTCCTGTATATACTGGGATTTATGCTTTCTGTGTTAATTCTCACAGTCTCACTGAGTTGCCATGACTAATGTCATCTTTTGCACATTAAAGAATTCCAAATTATTTTCCCCATGGGCTATAGAAGCAGAATATTTCAGAAAACAATTTTTTGTTTGTTTTTTGTCTTAAAAGGCACTGCAAATGTTACCACTGCTGTGAAAAATCATGTATCAGCCTTAGCTTTTGCTCCTCCTTGGAAGAAAAAGAAACTATAGCTTTTGGTTAAAAGAAATCAAGCTGGTATTCAACTAGAAGCTTCACCCCTACTGACTGGTGCTAGAAGGTACTTTGGATGCCCTGGAGGAGAAAAGTTACCATCAATTTCACCAATCTATAAACCCTACAACCTACAAAAGAGACCTGTACGATATACTGGCCTCTAAGATATACTGGTGCGATAGTAGCACAGATGCTACAGGAATAACCAAACACTTTTTTAAATTGGATTTAAGCCTCACTTTATGAGATAGGTCTCATACCTGACACTGCTACAGTGGCCAAGAACATGACATTAGACAGATCACAGGCTTAGGGGACGACCCACAACCATCAGTTTGCTATAGGAACATAGCAATAAAATGACTCCTAATGTTGCTATACCATGCTATATTGAATGGCATCAATGTGTCACCTAGTTACTAAAAAGTATGTTACATTAGAAATACAAAATGAGCACAGTGCAGGCCCTGCCTTAGACATATTGTCACATCTGAGGAAGCAAGTAAAACATTAATGAAAATACTCATAACTTCCATAAGATATTGTTAAAGGAAAACCATTCAATAGTTCAATATAAACTTAAATTCCAAGTTAAAAGATGGGTCAAAGTACATTAGAATCAAATTCTATCAAGCCAGTAGCAAAAATAAAGCCAAAGGTATACTTTATTAAATAAATAAAATCCATACAATCTTATCGGAAAGTTTGATATATACATATATGCACACAAAAATTTTTCCAGTTAGCTATATGTATGTTTATAAATATGTGTATATAAAAGTGTGGAAAAATCTATTTTCTAAATACTTTGCTATTTACAAGTTTGTTTGTCTGCTTCTCTTAGTCATGAGACCTGAGAGACACAAGTCTCGCAGATTAATGCTTCCTGACATGTACACCATTATTCCTGATTTTTGAAAGTTAGTTTCTAAGTGTCACTGACTGACAGATGGTTTCAATTTTTAAAATTCTTACAAAAGAGAGACAAAATTTCCCTCTTTCAGGTAACTATCTTAATTTGATTTTTAATCAATCCTATAACAAAAGTATCTAGTTAGACAGCTGGAATTTTTAGCTGGACAGCTAAGAAATGTCTAGCATATCTATGATTTTACAGCCAAAAGTCAATTGATTGTCTTATAATAGAAGTTATAGTTTAAATTTATACATCAAATCAAAAAAATATATTTTAAATTAGCACTGTTGAAAATAAAAATTGACACTATGACACATAAATATATTTCCCTTGAAAGTTTTAGAATTTTTACTGAAGATGTTTATAGACTATTATGTTCCATTCCTTCTCTTTTGTTTGATACACTCTTCTTCTTTCACAGTCATTGGGCTACTATTACTATGTAGGCCCACACTTTGTGTGTATGTGTGTGTTCTTATGTAGAGGAGTGCACACATGCAGACGTGTACTTGTGCAGGTCAGGGATAGAGGACAATATCACCTGTTGTTCTTTAGGTGCATTCCACTTTTTGTTTGTGAAAAGGACTCCACCTTCTCCATGTAGGCTAGAGTAGGAATCTATCTAGGACTCTGTCTTTGCCTCACATCTCAGCATCCACAGGACTGTGAGCTTCTACCAGCAAATGTGCCTATTTTAGATGATTCTGAGCTCATCTTCCTCACTTCTGGGCAAGCATATTTCTACCTGAGTCATCACCATGATCTTCTCCCCAAGACCTATTCTAGCTCTTTCTAAGTAACTTTGTTAAATTTTAATACAAACTCTGTGTTCATATTTGAAATTTTTTCTTTTCTATTTCATAAGTATCTGTTTTATGACTATTCTAGATTCATAGATTGAAAGTTAAGTGTTCTTCAGAGCAAAGTAAGGGTAAATAAATACATGAGAGGAACCCTCATGTGACATACAGATTCACATAACACATTTTTTTCCCTCCAGCTCTACATGTTTCCGTTTAGAACCTAACTTCAAGAAGCATCCAGCACTCCTTGATCTCTAAACACTAATCACCAAATGTGTCCAGAACAAAGGATCAATTTGCTTACTTTTCCTAAAGCAGAAAATGTGTTTCATCTTGTATGATATCAGTTGCATCAGAGAATGACTTAAAAGTTCAGAAAGCAAAGCTTTGTAAATACATTATGAAACATTTCCACATATAAATTAATTAAAAAACAACTTCATATTTGAAATCTTTTCTGAGCCCATCTTGATAGTGTGAACGCTTCAGAAGGACAGAAATCTTTTAAGATTGTCAGAAAGAAAGAAATAAACGGCATAAATAAGAAGAGGAAAGGCCATTTATTCTTCTGTAGATAGCTCTTTCAGGGAAAACATAAAAACCCTAAGTGCTGATGAGAGAAGAATTGGTGAATTCGTGAAAATTCCAGGATACAAAATCAATATAAGAGAAAAGGTAACACAAATGGTGTACTTACTAAAAAGAAAATCATGAGCACAACCTAACTCACAATCTTGGTAAAATGAAAAGTACTAAGGAGCAAATTTAATCAAGGATTCAAAAGAGTGCCCCAGTAAGAATTATAAATGATGACAGACATTGAAGGCAGACAGACCTGCAGATCTGTAAAGTAAAAGAGCCCATATTCACATTGAATTGACATAGTTAAAATGTCAACACTATTCAAGGAATTATAAGGGAAACACAAATCAGAACTCTATTGTAAAGGTGTTACCCCAATTATAACAATCATTGCAAACAAAAACCCAGGAAAAAATGATAATTATGTAGAGAAAGAAATTCTTACACGATTCTGGTGGGAGTGTAAATCAGTACAAAAGAGAATGGCATGGAGGTTCCTCCAAGGCATAAGAAGAGATCTACTATGACAGCAGTTCCCTACTTCTATGTATATATGCATAAAGGAAATGAAATCAACATACCAAAAGATATAAAAGACATGTTTATCATGACCCTGTTCATAGTAACTAAGCTATAGAATCAGTCTTGATGCACAGCAAAAGAATAGATAAAATATTTTAAATGCATGTATATTTAATAAGAAATATACACATATTAGACATAATTTGTCCATAAAGAGCAGAATTCTGTTATCAGCAACTAAATGTACAGAAGTCACTATGTATCTGACAATGGAAGAGTCCAAGAGACAGCACCGGTGGGCCAGTTCTCTGGGAGCATAGGCTCATATTTACTCTTACATCTTTTTTTTTTGCTATATTTCATTAGCCAAAGAAGCTAAGCCTAAATCATATGGGAGAAGAAAGAGCCTTCATATTTGTATGGAGTAATATAAAGAGTAGCAGCCATTTTTAATTGGCTACAGACACAAAATAGGGAAGCTAATGACTAGCATGCACTAATATCCTCGCTCTGATGAGAAATGACTACTAGATTATTAGTGAACTCAATTCCAGAGTCAGACAGAAAGATTCCCTTTGCCCATTTCTCCCAACACTGCAGCAGAAATGAGCTGAGAAAGGTAGGGAGAAGGATACTACCTTGCTTTCTTAGAATTCATGCTAGTTAGGTTAATTTTAAATAGGAACATTTTAAAAACTGAAAATAACCAGAGGTACCATAGGAATTTCCAAAAATTATACTTAGGGATATAAAAATGATATTATATATTTAAAGTGATGATGAAATAAAATTATATATAAGATGGTTTGTGTTATATGTGGGTGTGCATATATGTGTGTGTGTCTGCATGTAGATACATGTGTAGGTTGTGTAGGTGTGTGTTCATGTGTGTGTATATGAGAGAGACAGAGAGAGAGAGAGAGAGAGAGAGAGAGAGAGAGAGAGAGAGAGAGAGAGAATAGGCAAGAACTCCACACCAGCTACAATTCTAGCCACCAAATTAAAATGCTTTCTCACGATCTGTTATAAATCTTGCTTTTTACTGTGATTTTATAACACTATTATAAAACTGTTGTTCTTTATAGATATAATTAAAAAATAGAGCATATAACACATATCTTAATCAAGGTGATTTTTTTAACAAGCGTCCACTAGAGTCCAACACCTTCTACTCATACTGACATCTCATCACAGAAGCATTCATTGTTGTTTATTTAATGCTTGCAATACAGACTTATCTGTATTTTTCCAATAAATATTATCTATGAAATATCATTTAATATTTTCATGTAAATTAAAATGAATTTGTTTCTCTTGTTAAATTTACCTCTAACAACCACTTTTCATATTTTCACTAACAGATTGTTTTAAAGTTTTATAGATTAATTTATGGTATAAACTTACTATGTCTAATTTCTGTCTTCTATTTCTGGTAGACATTGTAATATTTCTTGCATAAACCATGAAGACTGACTACCCTTCCACCCAATTATTTGACTCTACGTATAAGCATTAGTAAACTCTTAAAACTAAATGGCAATTCTTTACTTGGATTTATTTCATCCATTCTTGTTAATGAAAGTGTCTGATATGTCTTTACATATCATTTGTCACATTTAAAAATGAATGTATCCCATTACCTGGTTTTCCTCTGGACACCTCATCTGATTTGGTAGTTGAAAACTAGCAGGTTCTTGTCTTCCCTGTGATTCTGATTCAAAGTAACTGCAGAGACACTCAATCCCTGTATAGACAGCTTGAAATGGTCTCTGTTATTTTTTGAAACCTTTCTTATATGCAATTCTCAATCCAGGCACCAAGGAACAGTTGTTCAGCTCATAACATCTGATACTGTAATGTAGGAAGTTATATGAAATACTGGTATTTCTAAGGCCCCACGACAGTAAAGATCTGCTGTATGTTATGGAGATCATGCACAGGGCCCAGTAGGCTGAGAATCACAGCACTCAAGAAACCCTCAGAGCGAGAGATAAAAATCAAAGAGCCTGAGGTTCCAGGACAGGTTATTTTGCTGTGCCTATTATTTTATCTCACAGTTACTATAGTTAATGTGCTGCATGTAATATTGCGGAAACAGAGATTTCAAATACTCATATGGCAAAATAACATAGAGACCTGAGAAGTGATGGATATCAGCTTGCTTGGATTCGTACAAAATACATACATATATCATAAGTCACTTTGTAGCCCATGAGCATATACATTATATATGTCAATTAAAGACAAAGCTTTTTACTACAAGCTGTCAGGAAAATGTTCAAAGACATCTTATTCCCATTTATTTTAATGACTGAAAATTTTTCTGGGATTTTCTGCTTCCGGGAAAAGTGACTGATCTTTTGAGACTGTGACAAGGGTCTTAAGTTTATCTGTATGTTTAATTAAGAAGCGTTTCTTCGAGTCAAAATGTCAAGATAAAACTCTGTTCTCATATAAGAATTGGGTTGAAATTCTCAAAAGTCCCCTCAAAGAAGCCAAATGCTGTGCTAAGATGTCATGAAAGTCGTGATTACTCTTCATGCATACACAAAAGGTTTAAGATAACAAAAGCACTGAGGCCTGATGTAGGATGAAAAAGGCAGCCTGATTTCTGGTTGAGCTAAGGTGTCTTAGTCAGGGTTTCTATTCCTGCACAAACATTATGACCAAGATGCAAGTCGGGGTGGAAAGGGTTTATTGAGCTTACACTTCCAATTTCTGTTCATCACGAAAGGAAGTCAGGACTGGAACTCAAGCAGGTCAAGGAGCAGGAGCTGATGCAGAGACCATGGAGGAATGCTACTTACTGGCTTGTTTGCTTCTCTTGGCTTGCTCAGCCTGCTTTCTTATAGAACCCAAGACTACCAGCCCACAGATGGTACTACTCACAAGGGGCCCTCCCCCCATGATCACTAAATGAGAAAATGCCTTACAGCTGGATGTCATGGAGGCATTTTCTCAACTGAAACTCCTTTCTCTGTGATAACTTCAGCTTGTGTCAAATTGACACACAAAACTAGCCAGTACATAAGGTTTAAAACCCTTGCGACGCAGTAGGGGGTCCCCAGCAGGGGATAACTGTGCAAGGGACGGTAGGCATTTTGCCTTGCTCCTGGGTCCCAGGCTCCTGACAGGCAGCTCTCCATAGGTCTGTGACCATCAGTCAAGTAAGGGCTCCTCCAAACCCCTCCACAGGTAGAGGTGTGGTCACATAGCCTCAAGACATCTCCATTTTAATGAGGTACCTGGAGGCTTAGCCAATAAACTCCCCTTCCCAGACCTTCCTCCCTGCAAAAGGTATTTAACCTCAGGCCTGCCCTGAGAAAGTGGGGTATGGTTTTACTCATCACCACACTCCACCACGATAATAAATGCCCTAAAACCATGGACTGCCTCTTTTCTTCATGATCTGCTGTGGAGAACAATGAAACAGGACTTTGTCTAAAGAGCTGCATCTAGTCTCCCACAGAAGGTCTCTCAGCTTTCCCAGCCACGGTCTCTACCAAACCAACCCACCTGCCAACAAGCCAAGGACTCAGTCCCCAGCGGACCCAGTAGGGTTCCTCCACACCGGTCCTCCTCGGCCCCAGGTGGGAAGGGGGGTGGTGGGGTGGGGGGGTGGAGCATTCTGTTCTCAGCTCTTTCAGGGCATCTAGTAGTGCCTAGGATGCCCAAGAGACTGAGAACCAGACAGAGCCAGCTCCTTGAAGTCCCTGAGATCCCCAGGCTGTGCTCCCCCACCCCTGGGTGGTGTCCTGTGACTTCTCACAATGGTCAAACTTCCACTTCTCACCTCCCCCAGTGGCCCGGGCCCTAGGGCAGACTCAAGACACTTTAACCCAACACTATAGAACATTATAGAAATATTTAATCTCAAGGAAGAGTAATTAGTGTTGAATGCTTTGGAATTCATGGCTGTGAAATTATTCACATATGATTATTCTGGTGAAAGGCTCATGAATAGTCCAGAAGGCAGTTTCTTTCTCCCTTCTAATGTTTCTTTGAATGCCACAAAGGGCTGACGACATTTCCTTCCAGCGAGGAATTTGTTCAGTCTGTTTTTACCTTAAGCAGCAAGACTGAAAATGAGATCAATGGAAGTAAAATAACACATGGATTAAAATGCACAAAGCATTTTAAGTATTCAGAAGTACATGTCAGGTTTCTTGTTCTTACAATATTCTGAATGGGGGAAAAGAAGTCAGACATAAGGATAGGGCACTGAGACTCGTGCCTCGATTGCTGGATAAACACTTTCCATGTGTAACTATGGTAATAATGATTTATTATGCAATGCTGGGGTCTGAACGCAGGCCATTGCATATGGTGGGTAAGTGTGCCATCATTGAGGTGGGACAGGGTATGTCAGTGTAGCCTAGGCTGGGCTTGACCTTGTAATATTTCTGTTTCAGCATCTAGAGTGCAGATCATGGTATAATTTCTAACTCCTACAAAATAGAGGTGTGAACTTCTAATCTCTATTTTATACATGGGGAGATAAGTCAACTCATTAAATTTACCTAGAGTCCTCTGTCAAACATAAATACTCAAAGCCACTGTTAATAAAAAGAAAAATGTAGAAGGCATTATAGAATCTGGTTCCAATAAACATATTACAAAGCTGCAGAAATCAAAAGAGCTTGATGTTTGACATTTTAAAAGTCTAATGGCATAGATTGGTCAGTATATCTGATTTTCCCTCACTTATAAAATATTTGACATATAGCTTATGGGAGGAAAGGTATATTTCAGTTCAAGGTTCTTGTAAGTTTCAGTTCATTGTTGTAAAAGGGCATGACTGCTCAGAATTCTTTGCATTGCAACAGTCAGGAAGCAGAATGAAGGTCTGTGTTAGCAGGCTGTCCCCTTTTCCCTTGTTATTCCATCTGGGGTCACCAGAGCACCCTACTGATATTTAAGGTGGTACTTTCTCCCCCAGTACTGGTCCATTCCTACCTGGAAATACCCTCATCTACATAACTGGAGGTGTACTTTACTAATGTGTTAGGCATCTCCCACTCCAATCAAGTTCACAAGACTAACCATTGCACAGAGCACAGAAGTAAACCCAGGGATCTATATACACTGATTATCTACAAAAGTGCTAAGAACATGGATTGGAGAAAGGACAGACTTCTCCATAAGCAGTGCTGTGGAAATTGCATATGCATGTGCTGAAGATGAAATCAGCCTGGCCCTTTCCCTCTAATTACAAACATCAACTCAAAATGGCTTATTGCCTTAAATGTAAGATTGAAAACTGTGAAACTTCTAGAAGAAAATGCAAGTAGAAATGCCTTAGGATACTGGTATGATAGGTTTTTATTGTTTTTGTTTTTGTTTTTTGTTTTTTTTGTTTTTTTTTTAACAAAACCCCCTGCTAAGAAAAAAGAAAGAAAAAAAATGAAATATATCAAATCAGGAATCTTGACTCCAGCAAGAAAAACAACAAAATAAAGAGGAGAACTATAATTGTCAACTGCACATCGGACAAAGGTTGACATCCACTATGTGTAAGGAACTCAAAAGACGTTATTGTAAACAATTATAACCTGAAATGAAATGGGTTATATACTGAATGAGAAGGGCCCTCATAGGCTCATGTATTTGAATGTTTGTTCCATAATTGGAGTAGATGTTTGGGAAATATTAGGAGGCATTGCCTTGCTGGAAGAGGTGTGTCACTAGGGTGGGCTCTGAGGTCTTAAAAGCCCTGCCATTCCCGATTAGCTTTCTCTCTCTACATTGAAACCATCTCAGCATGTAAGTTCTCAGCTACTGCTCCAGCACCGTGCATGCCTACATGCCTCCTGCCATGATGGTCATGGACTTTATCCCTCTGGAACCAAGAGTCTCAATAAACACTTTCTTTCATAAGATGTCTTAGTCATGATGTGTTTTCACAGCAATAGAAAGTGGCTAAGAGACATGCACCTTGCTGCATGTTTCTCAAAAGATATATTGTTATTATTTTTATGAAAAAAATCAATCCCACATTGGTGATCAAGACTTGATTCCAAATCCAAACTATAATGTTAACTCATTGTTCTAACAACAGCTATTATCAAGGAATAAGAAACAAAATCAAATCAAAACAAAACAAAAAACCCAGTAAAATAGAACTCAGCCACGAAAAGAATGAAAGTCTATTTTATTTTATTATTTTATTTTATCATCATGACATAGATGTCTCTGGAAATTATTGAAAATAAAATAAGCCAGGCTGAGAGACTGACATACAAGCTTAGCTAAGATATTTGGGAAAGTTAAAATATCTCAATGATTGGGACTGGAAAGGTTAGGAGAGGCTGAGAGAGACAAGGAAGAAAGGGAAGCAGGGAAAGGTCCTTTGTAGCACACTCACTCACATTAGGTGGAGAAAGCCACTGTAGTGCACCAATGACTAGTGGGGGGCACTGTAGATAGAGGAGGCCTCTTACCTTCCAAAAAGCTGGAAAGGAGATTTCTAAAACATTCCTGCCATCAGACCATCACAAATCCTTCAGAAGATACGTATGTTTAATCTTCTACCAACATTACACAATATAAAATATATTACAACATATCCTAGTGCCTCGTGACTATACAGACCGAAGCTTTCTGTTATAGTAAAAATAAATTTTAAAAGTAGCAAAAACGGGATTTGAAAACTACATTTATTTCTCAAAATCACCTGTGTTCCCAGGTTCTTAAATTATTTAATCAGCAGTTGAAGTTCAAAACAATCAAAGAAATTTATAGTGCAAAAGCCAACAAACAAGAAACAAATGAAGGCCTAGAAAAGGGAAATTTAGAGAAGAGTAGTTACTTTGTAATCACTACGCCTTGAATGGCAGCTTGCTGGCTGCCTCACTCCAAAGCCCATAATCTTAATGACTTCAAAATGTCCTCCATCATCGCTTGGAAAATGTCATTTGTGTGTAACTACCAAGACTGAATTGCTGAGCTTGCAGCTCTGCTTAACTTTACTTCTCACCAACCTGTTGCTTAGATCTGTCAATGCTTCTTTCAGGCACGCTCATGTCTGCAGTCAGTCATTTCTGGATTCTTGGGGAACACTGGAGTTCCTGGACTCCTGGCTGGCCAGCTGGGACTCAGCCAGGTTCATTTACCCTATAGCTTTTTAGCTGCCTTTCAAGCAGTGAAGAGGATTCCCTTTGACAACTTTACTGACCTCGCTTGAGGGATGAGCCGCTCAGGCTTAAAGAAGATTGTTATTAGCTGACGTCTGTGAAAGATATATGTGTGATGAAATAAGTGAACTCTTTTCAATAATTATTTCACTGGAAAATATACATAACCACTGTCTCAGTTAGGGTTTCTATTGCTGCAAGAAAATACCATGAGAAAAAGCGAGTTGGGGAGAAAGGGTTTATTCAGCCTACACTTCCATATTTTTTTATTAGATATTTTCTTTATTTACATTTCAAATGTTATCCCCTTTCTTGGTTTCCCCTCCAGAAACCCCCTATCCATTCCCCTTCCCCTGCTTCTATAAGGGTGCTCGCTCACCCACCCAGCCACTCCCACCTACCCACACTGGCATTCCCCTACACTGGGGCATATAGCCTTCACAGAACCAAAGGCCTCTCCTCCCATTGATGCCAGACAATGCCATCCTCTGCTACATATGTGGCTGGAGCCATGGGTCCCTCCATGTGTACTCTTTGGTTGGTAGTTTAGTCCTTGGGAGCTCTGGGGGGTCTGTTTGGTTGATATTGTTGTTCTTCCTATGGGGTTGCAAACCCCTTAAGCTTCTTCAGTCTTTCCACTAACTCCTCCATTGGAGACCCCATGCTCAGTCCAATGGTTGGCTGCGAGCATCCGCCTCTGTATTTGTCAGGCTCTGGCAGAGCCTCTCAGGAGACAGCTATATCAGGCTCCTGTCAGCAAGTACTTCTTGGCATCCACAATAGTGTCTGGGTGGGGCAGTCTCTGGATGGCCTTTCCTTCGGTCTCTGCTCTATACTTTGTCTCTGTTTTTCCTCCCATGCATATTTTGTTCTCCCTTCAAGAAGGACTGAAGCATCTACACTTTGGTCTTCCTTCTTCTTGAGCTTCATATGGTCTGTGAATTGTATCTTGGGTATTCTGAGCTTTTGGGCTAATATCCACTTATCAGTGAGTACATACCATGTGTGTTCTTTTGTGACTGGGTTACCTCATTCTGGATGATATTTTCTAGTTCCATCCATTTGCCTAAGAATTTCGTGCAATCATTGTTTTTAATAGTTGTGTAATATTCCATTGTGTAAATGTACCACATTTTCTGTATCCGTTCCTCTGATGAGGGACATCTGGGTTGTTTCCAGCTTCTGGCTATTATAAAAACGGCTGCTATGAACATAGTGGAGCATGTGTCCTTATTACAAGTTGGAGCATTTTTTGGGTATATGCCCAGTAGTGGTATAGCTGGGTCCTGAGGTAGTATTATGTCCAGTTTTCTGAGGAACTGACAGACTGATTTCCAGAGTGGTTGTACCAGCTTGCAATCCCACCAACAATGGAGGAGTGTTCCTCTTTCTCCACATCCTCGCCAGCATCTGCTGTCACCTGAGTTTTTGATCTTAGCCATTCTGACTGGTGTGAGGTGGAATCTCAGACTTGTTTTGATTTGCATTTCCCTGATGACCACACTTCCATATTATTATCACCTTCCTAGTCAGGATAAGAACTCATCCAAGGCAGGGGCTTGGAGGGGGGAGCTAACTCAGAGACCATAGAGGAATGCTGCTTCCCAGCTTGCTTCCCATGGCTTGCTCAGCCTGCTTTCTTATAGAACCCAGGATAACACCCCAGGGATGGCACCACCAACAATGGGCTGGGCCATCCCCCATCAATCACTAATTAAGAAAATGCCTTACAGCTGGGTTATATGCAGACATTTTAACCAGGCTCCTTCCTTTCAGATGACTCTAATTTGAGTGTCAAGTTGACATAAGAATAGCATGTACACTACCTGTGGTTTCTTTGCCTTGTTTGTTTCACAATTACCCTTCTGTAAAAATGATAGAAAAGTATACATTTATGTGTATATATATATATATAGTATGTGTATATATATATGTATGTGTATATATATATAGTGTGTGTGTGTGTTTGTGAATTTGTGCATTCATATTGATATATTTACACTTATGTACACTTATTATTTACAGATTTGCACACACACATACTTTAATCATACTCACCCCCTCCATCTTGTCTTCTCCATTCTTCTTTCCTGTTAGTCCTCCTTTTCTTTCCTAAGAGCCCCCTTTCTTTCTTCAGAACGCACAAATCTTGAAGCATAAAAATTACTCTCTTCCTTTTTAAGATATATGTCATTACTGTGAAACTAATATTTCCCAATATGTTCAATTAGGTGACTATTTTTTGTTCCCAGGCTCTTTTCATATCTTTTATCATGCCTTGACTTTCTTTTTTTTTAATTAATTAATTAATTTTTTTGATATTTTATTTACATTTCCAATGTTTCCACTTTTCTAGGTCCCCTCTTTGGAAACCCCCTATCCCCTTCCCCTCCCCACCTCTATGAGGGAATTCCACCTCCCACCCACCAGCCCACCCATTCCCGTGTTCCCACCTTGACATTCCCCTTTACTGGGGCCTCTAACACCCTCAGGCCCAAGGGCCTCTCCTCTTCCTGACGGCCAATGAGGCCATCCTCTGCCACATATGTGGTCCGAACCATGGGTCCCTCGATGTGTATTCTTTGGTTGGTGGTCCAAACTCCAGGACGCCCGGGGGGAGGGGTCAGGCCCATTGATGCTGTTCCTTCAGTCCTTTCTCCAACTCCTCCATCTGGGACCTCACTCTCAGTCCAATGGTTACTATAAAGTGAAACTTGGGTATTCTGAACTTTTGGGCTCATATCCACTTATCAGTGAGTACATACCATGTTCTTTCTTTTGTGACTGAGTTACCTCGCTCAGGATGATATTTTCAAGCTCCACCCATTTGCCTGCAAATTTCATTAAGTAATTGTTTTTAATAGCTGAGTAGTACTCCATTGTGTAGATGTACCACATTTTCTGTATCCATTCCTCTGATGTGGGACAACTGGGTTGTTTCCAGCTTCTGGCTATTATAAATATGGCTGCTATGAACATAGTGGAGCATGCGTCTTTATTACATGTTGGAGCATCTTCTGTGTATATGCCCAGGAGAGGTATAGCTGGGTCCTCAGGTAGTATTATGACCATTTTTCTGAGGGTCTGCCAAACTGATTTCCAGAGAGGTTGTATCAGCTTGCAATCCACCAGCAATGGAGGAGTGTTCCTCTTTCTCCACATCCTCGCCAGCATCTGCTGTCACCTGAGTTTTTGATCTTAGCCATTCTGACTGGTGTGAGGTGGAATCTCAGACTTGTTTTGATTTGCATTTCCCTGATGACTAAGGATGTTGAGCATTTCTTTAGGTGCTTCTCAGCCCTGCAAATTTCCTCAGTTGAGACTTCTCTGTTTATCTCTGTTCCCCATTTTTTGATGGGGTTATTTGGTTTTTTGGAGTCTAACTTCTTGAGTTCTTTGTATATATTGGATATTAGCCCTCTATCGGACATAGGATTGGTTAAGATCTTTTCCCAATCTGTTGGTTGCTGTCCTATTGACAGTGTCCTTTCTTGCCTTGACTTTCAAGACAAGATTGACTGCTGTTACTACTGAAAAAGCCTATGCAGAAGTGGATGAGAGACAAATTCGGAATACCCAAGTTTCACTTTACAGTAATTGCTGGACTGAGTGTGAGGTCCCAGATGGAGGAGTGGGAGAAGGGACTGAAGGAGCTGAGGAAGTTTGCAGCCCCATGGAGGGAGCAACATTGTCAACTGGCCTGACACCCCCCCCCCCATCCTCCTGGAGCCTGGACCACCAACCAAAGAATACACATCGAGGGGCCCATGGTTCAGACCACATACGTGGCAGAGGAGGGCCTTTTTGGCCATCAGGGGGAGGAGAGGCCCTTGGGCCTGAGGGTGTCAGAGACCCCAGTAAAGGGTAATGTCAAGGTGGGAAGACTGGAGTGGGTGGGCAGGTGGGTGGGAGGTGGAACACCCTCATAGAGGCAGGGAAGGGGAGGGGATAGGGGTTTCCAAAGAGGAGACCCAGAATGGGGGAAACGTTGGAAATATAAAGTATCAAAAAAAAAAAAAAGAGAGCCTGTGTTCAGGCCAGCAACCTGTGGGCCACAACAGATCTCTCGCTGGGCTATCTCACTCTTTCAGCCCGCCAACCTTCCGGAGCTGAGTCCCTTGGTGGATCTCTGCCACCAGACTTACACAATAACTGCCTGCCTCACGGTCAGCCATCTGAACACCCACAAAAAAAAATGTGTTTAAATTCAGAGGGGAGATGATTTTATTTCATTCTGTAGAAAAAGCCCGTGGAGCCCCATCTGAAACTTAAGTCCCATCAAGATGTACTTTATCATTCGTTGGTAGTGGACTCGGAAGTGTGAAGGAATTTGTCTTAGGGAAGAAAACAAACAGTACAGCCTCCTCAACAGAGGTCTGGAGCGTACAAATTAGGCATGACTTCTGAAGGCTGAACCCTGTTGGCTTCATATTCTTACCCTGGGTCCATACTATGAATGTTACTCAGTGCCTCAGACTTTTCAAGTTCCTAACTAGAAATCATCAGAAGCGTAGGCCAGCTCTGCCAGGTCAAGGGGCTCTTTTTCCAACTCCATTACTCCAGTTTCTGAGGAACACATGTCACATGCTTTGTTTGCAGAAAAGCACTAAACACTCTCAAAACACAAGTCAAACTTTCAGCCTCTGATTTCATTCCTTCCTAAATGATGCCTTGTGAAGAATTGTTCTAGCCTTCATCTGTGACAGCTTCATGTGCATGAGGGTGCTGCTCTGAGTGACTAAGTTTGTCTGTGTGTTCAGCAAGGTCCCAGGAGCTCCTTTAGCCTGGTCTCAGTGCTTATAACCACTCCAGCATACACTCTAGGGCTCCTTTGCCCTCTCAGACTTTCCCTTGCTCTCTCCCAGCTTCATTGTGTGAAGAATCTCCCTAGGTGGTCTTTTGCTATCTCTTACCAAAAGGCAGAAAATCACCTGACAGTGAGTAGTCAATGCTCACAATCCTTCTTCCATTTTGTTCTGGTGTAGATCTACTGGCTGACTCTTAAAGAATGATCTAGATTCTAAAGCCTAATAATAGAACAGTGAAGATTATTACTTTGCTAGACAGTGTTCTTGAGAAACCATGAGCCATAGTCTGATAAAAAGCTCCTGCAATCACATCCTGTAAGTATATTTGTGTGTTTGTGTGTGTGTGTGTGTGTGTGTGTGTGTGTTTGTGTCTGTGTGTGATTTTAGATATGTGGAAAAAATTAACCTATATACCAAGGGCCAGATAGTTTTTTAGGGACATGGATAGAATTCTAGTCAGATTCTGTCTAGAATGCTCTCAGTCTCTTGTTCAACTTTCTTACCAGATTTGTTAACTTTTAAATATATGTCCACCACTTTGAATGTATAAGTTCCATATACATTGTACAACACCTACTATTTTCTTAAGGGTCATAACTTATCAGCAGGGACAATCAATGTAGGGGGAAATTAACAAAGTAAAATAGGAGAAAGTAGAAATGGCTGGTTATTTCATCAAGCTGGTAACGAATGTGAAAAGAGGAGCCCCTCATGAGGACAGTGTACTACAGACATTAGCATCCCAATGGCGATTCTCTGTCATCTTTAAACTTCAACCTGGCAAAAGCCTTCCCTATGAGCATGCTGGAAACTTGCAAATGCTGATGCAAGAATCCCCCTGCCAGGGACATTTCACTTCCTCATTAGCCAGGCATGGGAGTACATCTTACAGACCTTTGTGTCTGTTAATTTCTACGGTCTGAGGCCGGTGTAAATGTGCTCATTTGCCAGCCTTATCATTTGTTGCTGCCTTTTCTGTGTTTCCTCAAGTAATATTCAATTACATCAGGCCTGATTCTCTCCCTTCCCCACAGTATTGATGGTCAAGGTAGAATCACAAGGAGCTAAGATAATATCAAAGGGTAAAGTAGGAATCAACACAATGAGAATAAAGGCTGGTAAGTATGGACAGAGTTCATCCTTTGCAAGCTAAATTTTCTTATCAATGTATGAATTCTCTGTGATGTCCAGGAAGTAATTATTGCCTGCATGTAAAGCAAGGTATGTGAAATTAGGGTGTATGCCTAAATAAAAACAAACAAACAAAAACACCTAATGATTGAAATGCACCACAGTACAATCTGTTTACATATTTACTTTTAAGAGAATGGCAGAGTTTACTAATTGCTGATTTCATAATTACTGTTGTAGGTTGTTTATACTTCCAATATTTACTGAAGTATATCCAAATTACACTGAATACTCATGCATCTTTTCTCATTTTTAAAAAGGGTAAAATGCTTTAGAAAAAAAAAGAACCCAATTAAGATTAATTTTAAATAAAAAAAAAAAAAGCTGGCATTGTGTGAATGTGACCCAGCAGGAGGGATTTTAATTGGAATAGAGGAATCTGTAACAGTCTCCTCCCCTCACATTTGCCTCATCCTCCTGAGTTAGGCTGGTTGGTTTTCAACGAACATGACAATGATGGTTGAAAATCAACTCGTGCTGTCTTCAAAAGTTTTAAAGAAAAAGTTTTATGAAAATTAATTAAGAATTTTTAGGCTCCCCAATCACACACTCAATAAAGGAGGCACAACGTCCACTCTGAAGTCAAACGCAAGCTGCTCTGAACCTTCCAGCCTGGCATATCTAATGTTAAGAGAGACAAAGATCTTTACCTCACTTAATGTTCAAGGGTTGAAGCTGAACTAACTACCTTGAGTCGAATTTTACTGTGCTTGTCACAGGATGCCCTTGTTCAAGTTTCTAACTATTCATCATCTGTGAAATGGGCTCCATGGAACCTGACTAAGGAAATGATGTAAGGGTTAGAAGAGTAAATAAGTAACTTTGGATGTTAACAATGTTACATATTAGTTTAGAAAAACTGAATTCCAGAATCAGTTCTCTTCTAAAGCTCTGAGACTCATATAGCATTGTCCTTAGTACAATGAAATTAAGAGAGACATAAAACTACCTTCTGAAGGAAGTCATTTGTTCTTTTCTACCTATGGGGATAATAACAGTGTGACTCTATAAGAGCTATACACACCATTTACCTTACTAACATCCTGTCATCAGTGGGTAGTATCAACAGCTTCAGCTCACAGAACAGGACATTCTGCACCAAGGGGCTCAGCAGTTGTCAAAGAAAAACCTCAATGAGGGGAATTCTATCATACTTGCATTCCTCAGAAAGGGAATCTGAAGCTTTGGATTTGTAGCAAGAGACCATGACAAGCAGTTAGTGAGGGTGCCCTGACATTGGTGGACATATCATGCAAAGCTGGTCTCTCGTTCTTCCATTTCACTAGCACCAGGAATTAGGACTGCTTTATGTGTGATTTCTATCTGCACAGTCTCAGGGTATTTGCCTTTTATTAGAAAATACTAATACAACCATCTCAACTGGGCTTAAATTTCAACAACCCCCACACCTCCACATATCATATAGACAACCACACACCACACACGCAACACACATACACAGAGCCAGAGTGAGGGAAAGAAAGATGGAGGGAGGGAGGGAGGGAGAGAGAGAGGGAGGGAGGGAGGGAGGGAGGGAGGGAGAGAGAGAGAGAGAGAGACTCTACAGACCACATGAAGCTCAAGAAGAAGGCAGGCCAAAGTGTGGGTGCTTCGGTCCTTCTTAGAAAGGGGAACAAAATACTCAGGGGAGCAAATATGGAGACAAAGTGTAGAGAAGAGACTGAAAGAAAGGCCATCCAGAGACTGCCCCACCTGGGGATCCATCCTATATAGACACCAAACTCAGACACTATTGTGGATGCCAAGAAGTGCTTGCTGATAGGAGCCTGATAAAACTGTCTCCTGAGAGGCTCTGCCAGAATCTGACAAATACAGAGGCGAATGCTCACAGCCAACCATTGGACTGAGCACGGGGTCCCCAATGGAGGAGTTAGAGAAAGGACTGATGGAGCTTAAGGAGTTTGCAACCCCATAGGAAGAACAAGAATATCAACCAACCAAAACCCCAGAGCTCCCAGAGACTAAGTCACCAACCAAGGAGTACAAATGTAGGGACCCATGGCTCCAGTTGCATATGTGGCAGAGGATAGCCTTGTCTGGCATCAATGGGAGGAGAGGTCCTTGGTACTATGAAGGCTCCGTAGATGCCCCATAGATACCCTCATAGAAACAGGGGGAGAGGGGGAAACCGGGAAAAAGGATAACACTTGAAATGTAAATAAAGAAAATATCTGATGAGAGAGAGAGAGAGAGATCTATAGAGTTTCCCCTTTAATTCTTCTATAAACTCCTTGTCTAGTACGAGAAGGTGACTGGAATATTTTTGTTCTCTTTTCTCTTACACTAACATTAACTTTTGAAATTGTTTATAAACTCAAAAATGAATCATTAGCAAGTTACAAATATTTAGAATGTACTCTATCACAGTGATCATTTCAAGCAAAGTCTACCTCTGATCCCAAAGAGAAAAAAATCTATGTAGAATGTGATACATTGACACTGTTGCAAAACAAAACAGACAAAAAAAACCCAAAAAACAAAAAACAAAACAAGCAGGACAGTGGTGGCCCATGCCTTTAATCCCAGCATTTGGGAGGCAGAGGCAGGTGGATTTCTGAGTTCGAGGCCAGCCTGGTCTACAGAGTGAGTTCCAGGACAGCCAGGGCGACACAGAGAAACCCTGTCTCAAAAAAAAAAAAAAAAAAAAAAGAAACAAACAAACAAAAAAACCCCCAAAAAACAAAAAAACCCACTTTTTTCAAAACTGTGTGAGTTTCTACTAATGACAAAATCAAGTAGAAGAAATTATGAATCATAAGTCTATTAGGCATTTTTTGTTTTTTCTATCAAGCCCTTTGAAGCACATAGGAATTATGCTGAATGTAGAAGACATTGTGTCAAATTATAGGTTTTACTGACTTAGTAGAGCATAAACAAAAATATTAAAATTTAAAAGATGTAAAAGTCAAATGTAGGCTGAGAAGTGTACGGAGTAATACCAACAATGTTGCTGTAATGGCATGTCCCCCTTCCTACGTGGGTGTGTCCCTCCACCAAGCCATGATGAACAGTGCAGAACAATTTGATTATTATAAATTTTATTAGAATAATAGAAAATCATACATACAGATAACCATAGGATACACACACAGGAATTTAAAGAGTAAAATTTAGACTTTTCAATATGAAACAGTGTCTACATCTCATGGAGATATACTGATAGAAACAACAGGAAACAAGAGAATAGCCATCTTGCAAAAAACAAACAAACAAACAAACAAACAAACAAACAAACTATAGGAACAAATTCTAGGAGTCATCAGGAAATAAAACAGGTATAGTTCTGATATATGTACCATAAAGCACAGGGGCTGGAGAAAGTGTTTCCCCATGTTCTGACTGAAATATCAATGGTCATATGAAATCAACTTGTCATTCAGATTTCTTCTTGATATATACAGTATATACAGACTCTACAGAAAAACTTAAAAAATGATTCTCCTTTTTACATAGTGACCTTATCTTAAATGGAATCTCTGAAGGAAGGGTGGTACACTAAAATGGTATCAGAATTTGGCTAATGTTCAATGTTTCTTGAGAGCTAAACCATCGTCTTCCAATTTTGCTACCTTGAGTAATATGAAAAAATTCCAGCAAAATGTGAAATTGGTAGGTAAGTGGTAAAAATTTGATTTTGAATGCCTAGCACTCAATCTGCTAATTTTCATATACCTTTTACATATTACTGTGAAGTTATGTCTTCCGCAGTCCTTTGAAAACCACATATTGAAAGACTTGAGTCATCCATATCAAAGCCAGGAACATCACCATGTTCTTTTACAAATTTAACTTGGAAGTGGAAAAGCCTGCCTGACTCTATGAGATAGAGAGTGGAATTTCATTAAAAAAAAAAAAAAATCTCTGCCATCCAAAGAGAGGGCGCCTTAATGGATAAAGAATTATAAATGAAGAATTATATACATTTTGTTTCATATTTGGGTTAAGATAGAGTTCTTTTCTTATTTTCTCTACTGGGATTTGACAAAATCTGAAAGCTTATTTTTACATAGAAAGAGAATGAGTTCTAATTCTCACATAATTTCACTTTAATTTTTGAGGAAGGATAAAATGTATTCATTTCTATGTTCCATCTTTTTCTTTGTAAATACCAACAAAAAGAAACAATGTTACAATCTTCGCTCAGGTTCAATTTCCATCTTTGAAGAAGACAGGTAATCCTAAGGAGAGCATGCAATGCCAGCAAGCTTCAAAGAAGTGCCTGGTTTGTGTCACCTTAGGAGGTTCAGGTAAGATTCTGCACAGGGACACTGCATGAGGAAGGCAACCATGCATTCATATTTCTTTCTATGTTTTTAACAATGAATTCTTGCAGTAAAGGCAGATAGGAGAAATATTGTCACCTCATTTTATAGAATAAATAAGTGAAATATGAGAGGATAAAGTGACAAAGGAAATCTCACAGCCATACGGAGCACACTGAAGTAAGTGTCACTCCCCCAACCTGAGAGTAGCATTTTCTAACAATACTCCCATCCAGGCTGCTCCCTTCCATAATAATGGTGTAAGTGCATTTTTTTCCTCTGAGGGATTCAAATTAGTAATTTAAAAATGATAGATGATGTTGTAATAATGGGAACAGAATATTTGGAATAAATGAGTTTTTTAGTATAGAAAAACTCTGTGTGTTTGTGTGTGTATGTGTGTGTGTGTGTTTGTGTGTGTGTGCTGTGCATTGTGTGTGTTGTGTGTACCGTATATGTACTATGTGTTTCCATATATCATGTGTGCACTGTGTTTCTATGTATCCTGTGTTTGTTTGTGCCACACACATAGGCAAGTGATTAAACTCATAACACAAGAATATTTCTATCAAAAGTTTGCAGTGTGTAATTTGCAAGTTCCTTTGGTTTACCAAGCAAATATTAAGGCATCTCAGATTCCTCTAAAAGGATTTACTGTTTTTATTATATTCATATTTTACCTATAATGAAGTAGAAATTTAAAAACACATAGCTGAAAAAAAACATGCATAATCACTGTTTCAGAAAGCACTTTTTTGGGGGAGTAACCAATTAACTTTCCAGTAAATAATTAAAAAAAAAGCCCTATCACCACAAAGCATTTACAATAAAGAACAGTAGGACGGTTATATAACCTGACACAGGGTGGATGTTAGAAATGGCTGAAGTGGATCCTCTCGCATCCATACCTGTCAAGGATGATAAAGGGCTCATTAGCAAGGGCTGTCATCAGAACACTGGAGATTGAACGCTTCAGGTCCCTCTAAAATTATACTAAAATCTTGTCTTCACTTGTAATGATATTCATGCTAGTAGTAGTAGCAGTAGTAGTAGTAGTAGCAGCAGCAGCAGCAGCCTTGCAGGTCTTTCAGGCTTTGGACTCCAGGCTCTGCTTTCCAGGTAACTCAAGAATCTTAAGCATCAGCTATGACACTCCCCACACTTAAATTACCATGTGAAAAAAGCCAAGGTAACAGGGCAGAAGTACTTTCTCCAGGTCAAAAGAATAGATTATGAATTCTATCCTGATCTCTGGGCTTTTTAATTACCTAGCTAGGAGTCCGCTCTCCTAGGAGATCTGAATCACCTGAAGCCAAGCTAAGATGGGAGGAATAATTATCCCCTGAGCGAGATAAAATACTTTGCCTTCCCAGAAGCCCCTTAGTGAAGGCACTTGTCCTCCCACAGGCAGCATGGAAGCTGTGGAAGCATGGAGAATACTATGGAGCGTAGCCATGTGACCTCCTTGCTTTTGAGTCCTAATTAATTTTTTATTTTTCTTTGTCTTTTTTGTTGGATTTTGGCCCAAAGCCTAAGCAACTTCTATACCCTCTGGACTGTCTCACTCCTTCTATAAGGCTCCCCAAATACTTTTATTATTTTATTTTATTGTATTTTATTGTCGCTGCTTGTTAGCCTCCATTGCAAAAGGCATGAACTTTTCCTCTTCCTAGTCTCCATCTTCCTCCTCCAGGCAGCTGCCCAATTTACAGTTTGCCTGCCACATTGTTCTTCTCCTAAACGTGAATAAAACTGTGGTCAAGCAAACTATTGAGTCCATTTCTAAATTCTTTTGTTAATAACATCAAGAACCCAAAAAGGTAACTCAGTTTCTTTGGTGAAATTTGGATCGGAAATGTTTTGAAAACGTTTATGATTCTGTAGGCACCGTAATCATGGATTTTCTAGTTTCTGAAAGCATGAGGAATAAATTCCTGCAGTTATAAAATGGCTAGATAATGATGCTCTTATAAAAGTAGTCTGATCTGGGTGGTGATGATGGCATAAGCCTTTAATTCCAGCACCCAGGAGGCAGAGGCAGTCCAGGCTGGTCTACAAAGCAAGTCTCGGGCCAGCCAGGGCTACACATAGAAACACTGAATAAACACCCCCTTCCAAAACAAAACAAAACAAAACAAAAAAACAAGCAACCAAACCAAAACAAAACAAAACAAAACAAAACAAAAAAGTAGTTTGAATGAACTAAGACACACTGGAATGAAACTAAAGCCTGTTCTATCACAGTTAAATCACAACATGAGCCTAACCTAGAATCACTGGCTGCTGAGAACACAGAAGGTACTGATATATCCAAGTTTTAGTAAATGACTCCAGTCTGTTCATTTCACATACTTTAACTTTAGTTGAAACTGGAAAAACAACCTCATCAAAAGTAAGGATAGAATTTATTTTGTCTTGTCATTGAGAAAATATGCACCCAAGAGACTGTTTCCCTTAACTTAGAAATTGAAATTTCCACCATAAAATCAATTTCTTGGGATTTTTTGGAGCATAAGTTTGTGTGAAGTGCCTGTAAAATTAAAAATAGATATTCCAAAATCCTGTCTCTGTCCAGTACTTGTAAGTAGATTATGATCTTTCAAATTTTAATTTTTCTGTTGAAGGAACTAATATTTTGTCTGCAATTAGAAGGGATGAACAATTGGAAACAGAAAGAATTTCACTATGTAACCCAGGCTGTCCTTAAACTAATTTTGTAGCGTAGGCTGATCTGGAACTCAGGATTTTTCTGGTTGGAACTCTTTGAGTCTAGAGATTATTGGCTTGAACCACTACACCTTGAAATATTAAAAGTATGAAAACCTGTGTGTGGCTCAATGTTAGCCTTGAGAAGTGTTTAGAAAATTTGACTTGAGCAGATAATTCCAAGGCAAATGTAGGCAGAAATCAAAGAGTTTAAATAATACATTTTGGTAAATAGTATTTAATGTTGTTCCTTGACTTTCCTTCTTCCATGCATTCTAATGGTGTTCTTTCTGCCCTTATGGTACATGCCGCATGCATACCAAAATGCATGCTGGGGAAAACAAATAGGCAGCACACCAATCTCTGACTTATTATAGGGTTCAACGACAGTGATAAAAGTTAAGGGGAGAATGAGCTCAACCGACTTACTGGTTATTCTTGGAATCCTGATCTGCTCACTACTGGTGCCGTCCCCTCCATCTGTGGTGGCCTTGACTTCAATAATGTAGTCTTCACTGATAGGCAGCAACAGTTCAGCTGAAGTTTTATTTGTATTCAGCACTTGCACATAATTCTGACTGCTAGTCCTATAGAAAACCTAGAAGACATAAATAAACTCCCTTTTTATATAGCTAGCTTCTATGCCTTTCACAAACTTTGTCACTCCAAAATATGTTTAGGTCTCTACACCACCATAGTATAAAGTGTACTCCATGTTAGGTCTTAAACATGGGTAAACATTCTGGAACCATCAGGTTTTCAAAACTGAGGAGGCTGGATGAATGAATACTGAACTGTTTCCATGGAGAATCTCAGTTAGGTTAGACATTGGTGAATGGGGTAGAATAGAAACACAGGGAGATTATGGAATATGTGAAAGGAGGAGATCATTGCTTCTGGGTTTGATTGAGGCTTCTCCCTATCCTTGAAGCAAAACTTTTGAGCCATTTATATTTGATGTAAAGGGTGTCAACATAAAGCTAACATTCTATTTCTGATAGATATTTTATATAAAGTAACAATGAACCAGGATTAATAAGGAAAGTATAAAAATTTGGGAAGGGACTCATTCCTTTCAGCAGTCATTTCCTGAGGATTATAAACAAAACTGTTATCTTTGTAAAGCAAATAAACCCTATTTTTCAGAATTATTGTGAGATAGACATATTTTACCAACTGTAATCCCGTTAGTTACCTCTCAGCAAACTCCCAACAATCTCATTTAAGCTTAGCAATCTTGTGACTATAGTAATTTCAAAGCCCAAAAATACCTTATATGATTATTATAAAAAAACAATGAACTTGACCATCCTTTGAGGAAATGGTAGCCACATCCATGCTCTAGAGTATGTCTTAACTTTATTCTGGGCACCTATCTTTCTTTAACTCTAAAGCTTAAGATTATTTAGTACATCGTTATTAAACCCAACACTCATAAACTGGGTAAAACTGAAGTCCTTTGAAGCTGTAAATATGGCTTCACTTGTGCCCAAATCCCTAAAGGTTTAGGGATCTCCTCAAGTTGCTCTGCTCCCCCACAATGCTTGCAGCAAGAATAGATAACAGACAGAGCCATGGGTAATGTATCTTTGGTTGTATGGGACAAGGAATCGTGAGCAACCCTTACAGCTGTTCTAAGAGTAGTATTTGGTGAGCATTGAAAATAAATAATAAATGCTATAACCATCATGCTTGAGTTCCTTATGAAGCAAAATTATCTCATATAACTATTTAACAAGTCAGATATTTTCAGGAAATGATCTTTTTAGGAAAAGCTTGATAGTTGTTTTCACATATATTAAGAAGCCATATCACCAATATTTTGAAAATAAGCTTTCCACTAGCTTTCCTTATGTTTGTATGTTTGCAAAAGTAGGAAATGTGAAGTCTGAGCCACAACTGACCTTGTAGCCTGTTACTTCTGATTCATTCTCCATGGCTTTCACTTGTTCCCAATTAAGCAGCACTTTAGTGTCTGTAGCATTCCAAACAACATTTCCTGGTGGCTGACTGGGAGCTTGAAATGAAAAAGGAGAGATTAAAACTGATTTGAGCACAGAGTCATATTTCAGATGGAGCAGACAAGCAAATATTCTAGGAGGCTCATGGAAGAAGAGAACTCTCCTTGATAACCACGGTGCAGAGATGGAATGAGACAAAACCTAGGAGGCACTTTAAATGTTTCCTTAAACACTTTAAGAAAAGATTAGCATGTTTAAATTTTGCGAAAATTGGCTTTATCATAGCATGAGATACCATATGGTACTATACCATACCCATACCTAGAAAACGTTGAAAACGTAAGATAGGCAATTCCTTTTTCTACCACTCCACTAGAGGGTGCATGTTGATGAGTCAAGCAGGAGAGCCATGGGACTTATTTTGACACCTACTAGAAGCTGAGAGAAATTGCCAAATGAGCAAATTAAAGTCACAGGAAATGAAGTGTGGATGATTTTTAAGCCAGTCTCCTCGAATGATGAGATGGGCAAAACGAGAGGCAATAAAAAAGCAGGATTACACAGATTCATTCTCATGAAGTAAAAGCTATACCTATGAAAAATCACAGCAGAGAGTCCATATTTTAAAGTCTTCATTTCCCAAATTTAAATCAGTTTTTGAGAAAAATAATGCAAAAGGCTAAAAAAGTTAATGAGAACTGCATCAGAGAACTAATGAAACTATCTGGGTTTTATAAACTTGAATTTACAGTTAGTTCCTTTACAAGAACATGAGATAGGAAAATTATACTGGTGAGGTGTAGGGTTTCTGTGTGTGGTGTTAATGTGGGGGCATTGGATGGAGTGAGAAGTGGCAGAGTCCATTCGTTTACTGACGAACACAGCGACACTGAGGTTCAGTTTCTTTTCAATCACAAAATGACAAACATATTGCTCATTCATCAACAGCATCACAATTGCCTACAATCGCAATGAAACAGTTCATCCTTGTACACTGAAACATAAGATGTGATTTCGATAACTGCATTTGTAATGGGAAAAGAAGATTGCCTTTCCAGAGAAATTTCTGATCATCATTAACTCCTGCCATAAGGGAAATACAGCTAGACTTACAGATGAAAGAGCTTTCAGATATATGATGGGATGAATAGCCCCAAACACAATGGTATTTCTTGCACATTCTGTAGTGTTTTGTGTGCTCACTAACATGATTCCATGGTTTAAATGGTTTCCGACTGAATATTAACAATGAGGTTAAGTCAGCTAAGATTGAACTGCAGGGCTGTGATAACCAGATCAATGGTAGCTACTTAGGATTGAAATATTAATCAGTGTGTTCTACTCACTCTGTCCAGATGTCATGAATGCATTTAGAGCATCATCCCAAGGTCTGTTATCCATGTGGCTGACAGCAGTAGAAATGGGTGGGTTTGATTTGATTTGAGGAAATTCAGAAAATATACTGCAGCATGGATTGTTTTATCAATGAATGAGTGCTGATAGGTTATAGAAAGTTCCAATTGTTTGGGCTACACTGCCTATCCCAATGCCAGCTTCAGAGAAGAAATGATTGTATAAAGGGTGATTTGTTTGGCATGAATCCCAAATTCATTAATTCAGTCTGATAGGATTATTTTTTGAAATGACAAAAAGAAAGGAAGAAAGGAAGGAAAAAAGAAAGAAAAACGATGAGAAATTATGTAAATTAACATGCAAATTATAAAAATTAATGCAATTAATGATAATGGAAGATTGTTTTTTGTTTTTTCCCTCCTTTGTCTGACTATTCTCCCTCATTTGTTTCTCTTCACTGTTTCCTTACTTGCTCACTTTCCTTAGTTTTTAAAATGTACATTTTTACTTATGCATATGTGTATTTTTGACTGCGTGTGCATATATTACATGTATACCCAGAGAAGTGAGAAGTCACTGGATTGCATGGATCTGAATTTATAGGGCACTGTAAGCCACTGAAGCCCTTGTAGGGACTGGAAAGTGAACTTACATTCTTTGGAAGAGCAATAAGCACTCTTAACTGCTGAGTCATCTTTCCATTCCCTATTTCTGCTCTTTTAAAAATAATTTTAATATTAAAATAAAGAAAAAGCATAAATAGAATGTTTAGTCTCATTCCAAGCAATGATAGTTATGTGTGAGCCGGCTTCACACGCCAGTCAAGTCTAGTATTTGCTTTAAAAATGAAGCTAATGGCTCCCTTTTCATTTTTAAAATATTAGAAATGGTACACATCAGCTCTCTTGCTAACACTGCTAACAACACCACTATCTCAGAAACTCTTAACCAGACAACCTCTCTTTTAGCCCCCAAGCTTACAAATCAGTGATTAGTAGTCATATTTTATTAGGTAGGCAATACGGATATGCTTTGATATGATTTATTTATTCTCCAGTATGCTATAATTCAATGGGAGTTAAGAGACACTATACGTGTGTTTCTAATACATGCTAGAACATAGATGAAGGTTAAGGTCACTAGGCTAAGTGAAAACCAGTCCAAAGCCCATAAACACAGTAAGGTACCTGCTATTTGTGACTTGTAGAAGAGTAAAAACCAGAGATGGAAAGAATTCTGGTGATTGTTCACATAGCAGTGTCCATACAGTTAATGATATTTAACTGTCCACTCAAGCTTAATGTGGCTCAGATAAGCAGCAATGTATATACCTTTAAAGCCACATAGTAGGCATCTGAAGGCATGGAACCAAGTAGCAAAGTGAGGAAGACCCTGAGATGACTAACAATGCATCTTGTAGAACTTAAAACTCCATTCTTTGTGCTTTGTCTCATCTGAAAATATGATCTACAACAGCTGGACATGGGCTAGATCTAATGGATTTAACTCAACAGATGGTCTATATTTCAAAATGACTTTCAGGTTTGAAGTCTACAGGCTTTTTTTCTAATTGTTAAACTTCTATTTTGACAGGATGATATAATAGCAAAGAATGGAAAATCTAATTTTTTTTTATTTAAAGGTGATAATTAATTGGATTTAAAACATAATATAAATGGATGGACCCTGAAATTCTTGGGAGAATTTAAGTATTATACAATAATATAACACTATCCCAAATAGTCTTTTTAATTATAGTCTCTC
Organism: Uromys caudimaculatus; assembly: GCA_028551405.1. NCBI lineage: Eukaryota > Metazoa > Chordata > Mammalia > Rodentia > Muridae > Uromys > Uromys caudimaculatus. Next base: position 64,879 of record JAPYYD010000846.1, on the reverse strand, counting down.
TTTAAGCATCTGGCATGATGCTTTCTGTGTTTGGCTTTCTAACTTTTCAACATTTTCTTTATTAGAGATTTCAGTTATTCTATAGATGTCTGTCCGCAAAGAGCCAATGACAGTGACATGGCTATGCCTAGGTAAAGTCAGAGCATAAGACACTTTTATCAATGGGAAAACAGTTTAAAAAATGGTTGCCTATTATCAAGGTAAGATAGCACACTTTATGTTAGCCTGGTTTTTCTTGGTGTTGTGATCAAACACCTTGTCAAAATAGCAATAAGGCGGAGAAGATTTAACTTATTTCACAGTCTCAGGTTACAGATGATTATTGTGAGGAAGTTAAGGCAGAAAACTGTAGCAACTAGTTCTATCACATCCACAGCCAATAGCAGAGAAAAATGAACACACACGTGTCCTGCTCGTTTGGCTAGCTTTCTCTGCTCTTGTACAGTTCAAGCCCCAATACTAGGAAATGGTACCACTCACTTCAGGCTGGATCAATTAAAATAGTCAAGACATCCTGCTGCCTTCTGAGTTTCCCACAAGCCAATCTGATCTAGACATTCCATCGACAACACTCATTCCCAAGGTGATTCTAAATTGTGTCAATTGAAAATTAAGTCAAACAGCTCATGTGCCTATATGCACGTAATTCAACAGACAGCCAAAGAGAAAACATCCATAAAATAGAAATCTGGGTTATGGGATGATAACTGACTCATATTGTCTACTCCATAATTTCTCTCTGCAAAGTTCTATAATGAGTGTACTTCAATGGTATGTTATAAAGAATGTTGACGTAGTGGGCATTATTGTATGCAGTTTTTAAGGGTGATATTTCCATAGTGGTGATAGAGGCATTAGAATCTCCCTTGAAAATATATAATTTTAAGAGTGAATGCTTGCTGTAGTCAATTATACAGAATCAGTATGTTTTTCAACTCTTTTTTTCTTTGTCATTTATGATAAAAAGAGAATATCTGTGCAAGTAGATGTTAGCACCAGTTCTTGAAAGTACATTATGCATTAAGACATTGCTTGAGAAGATCATCACCATTTTAAATTAGGCTGGCTAAACAAGTGAGATTTTGAGATAAGGAAATACTCCTAGCCACTTTCTATCGAATACTGGGATATATATTGCCCCAGTCACTATTAGAAATTGACCAAATGCATATACCACAAAAACTGTTTCCTTAATGATTTATTTTTATTAATTTTAGTTATGCATATGTGTGTGCCTGTGGGAGTGTTTCCAAGGAGATTTAGTTGACATGGAAAACTACCCTGAATGTGAGTAGCACCATTCTGTGGGCTGTGGTCATAGACTCAGTAAAAATGAAAGAAAAAGCCAGCTCTACACCAGCATTCATCGCTCTCTTCTCCCTGACTGTGGATGAAATGTGCCTGTTCTCCTAGCACAGTCACCTTGACAGCCATGAAGCTAAGACAAAACAAACTCTCTCTGAGGTTTCCCTGGATTTCTTTCTTTTCTTTCTTTTTTTCTTTTTTTGCCACAATTATCAAAGTAATTCCTCTGTTCTATGCAGATATGCCCATGGTTTTCAAGGTGGGAAAAATTACTTTTTCTTACAGTTGGTTAGCCCATCGTCATTAACCTAAGAAGCCCATACAGTTTGAAGTGGAAGCATCAAAATATGATGATTCTACTTTTCTGATAATTTGATCATTCAAAAATAGACAGTATGAAGCCTAGTTGCTATATTGCAACCTAGAAGAGTGGCATGGACTAAAATTGTGTCACTATGAATAGTGGCAGAGGTTAAAGCATCAACCAGTATTTACTGGTTCTGATTATGACTAGTGAATTGAAGACAGGGCTCAAGAACTAATAAAACATTAATGAAAAGAAGCTTGAAGGAGTTGGTATTCTAGCCAAGGGGAGGTAACAGTAAAATAACATCCACGGGCTGGCAAAATGGCTCGGTGGGCAAAGGTGCTTGCTGCCAAGGCTGATGGTAGAAGATGAGATCCAAATTTGGCAAGTTATCCTCTGATAGCAACATGTTTACTGTGGTACTAACATCCACACAATCGACTCACACACAAATATGGAATGAACGAAATATAAATCTAAAACTAAAATAAACAAACACATACAACATGGAGCATGTGTGCTGATGATCACGGGTAAGCACATGAATAAAACAGAGAAAGAGACAGGACCCTTGGGAGATGCCGGGCTATATAAGTTTAAGTATGGCAGTCAGGTAGCATGCTGAGGTGTGAAGATCTGAGAGAGAAAGGAATGTGTCTCATGAATATTTAGAGAAAGACTTAACATTTATCATCAATGGATGAGAAGTGAATGAAAAATTCTGAGTAAGAGAGTGATGGCCACAAGATCACTCTAGGTTATGAGAGGCTAGCACTACTGAACAGTGAATGGCCATTTCTAATCCCAAGGACAGAAGCAGCTTGTTGCTGCTCCAGAGTAGCATCTGTTGAATGCAGTGTGTGTGTGTGTGTGTGTGTGTGTGTGTGAGAGAGAGAGAGAGAGAGAGAGATTGAGAGGAAGAGAGAAGGAGGGAGGGAGAGAGAGAAAGCATGGGCAGACTAGTGGAGGTTTGAATGCTATCGGGTGCCTATCAAGGCTAGAAGATAGCACAGGTTTAGGATCTCTCCTTCCAACTTGTTTGAGGCAGTCTCTGGGTTTCCCTGCATAAGTCAGGCAAGGTGAGTGGAGGGGCTCTGGGGATGCTCTAGTTTCTACCTTGCAGCTTGGAGGTAGCACATCTGGCCTTATGTGGGTCCAAGGATCTTGGTGTCAGGGTCTCATGCTAACTCACTGAGCATTTTCCTTACTGAGCCATTCCCAAACCCATGAGAAGTAGTAGATTCTTGATAAATTCAGAAGTCAATTCCAAGTTCTAGGAACCAGAATTAAGGGGGAGAAAGATATTTGTGGTAAAGTGCTTGTCGGATAACCTGAGTATAATACCCAGAACTCTAAATGTGAAATAGAAGTACCCTTTTTAAGATGCTTCTGACATCCATACTTGAGCTGTGACCCATGTAGGCCTACACAAGATCCCACACAATAAATGAACACACACACACACACACACACACACACACACACACACACACACACACACACACACACCAATAGAAAAGAGTCAAGGATGTCTGTGATTTGGAATCTAAGGAATAAAACAACGAGCTGTGTGCTGAAATGGGGGTGTTATAATGGATGTGTGAAGGTGAGGGACAGGAAGTAGGGCTCAGCTTAAGAAGACTCACTCTGAGATCCTCTTAGATGACATTGAACATGGCTTCAGCCTGAACCCATCCGCAGAACGGCTACTGGGGGTTTATCCCACAGGCGGCCGAGTGTTGGTCCTATAGATTCATTCTTACATATTCTGGGCATGAGACTGTCAATATGCTTCTCTTTAGAAATCAACACTTTCCAAACATTTTCAAGCCACCTACAAAATTTTCTCATTAGCCTCATTAGACTGATGGTGATAAGAGTTACTTCTCTTTGGCTTTTGAGTGACAGAAATCCATCTTCAATTACTGAAGAGGCTAATTACTGTTACGTCAAAAATGCTTTTAGAAAGCACAAGTATTTGGATATAAAAAAAAATAAGTGTTTAATGGAAGCTACAGTACTTTGCTTGAGAATCCTTCTGTTATTTGACAATCAGAAACAGCACCTACATCAGCACTGATGGAAATCCTTGCTGCTGAATTCCATGATTACAAGGACACACAGCTTGCAAATTTTAAACTAGACTGAAAAAGACTGCAGTGTATATTTTGAATTCACGATGTGCAGTCAGGAGGGAGTACATTTGATTAATAACAGTAGTTCAAGCTGGCTTCCTTCTTTAGCTTTCATTTATCCACCCAGCTATCCAGTCAGCGTTTAATGAGAGGCTGCCATGTACTTGGAGTGGGCTGGCCATGGGGAATGGGTGCCTGAGGTACAGAGGACTCTCTGTGAAGTTCATGAACTGGAGGAGAAAACAGATACCACACCAGGATTCAAAACTGGTATCTCAGCTCTTTATACCTGCAGCATACAGCTGATTTCTTTAAATGATTATCATGGGAGCCTTGTCAGAGTTCTTAACTAGGACTGGAAGCTAAACCTCATCAATGCTTAGGATGATTATTCAAAGCTGCCAGTAACAACATCAGAAATAGCTATGAAAGATGCTGTCTTGTTCTATTTTGGTACATGCTTTAAAAATCACTAGCATAATTTAAAAAAGAATACATACTCTTTATATCCAATTTTAAGATGACTGAAGAGCTTATGAAATTTCCCATACAATTTAGAAAACCATTGTTAGCAACATTTATAGGACGATGTGCAGAGGTAGGTGAACTGCAGCACCAGGAGAATACTATTTTAGAAAGAGGTTTTATTCACTTGGTGAAATTCCATAAGACTTCAGTTGTACCAGCCCTGACTACCTCTGGGCATCTTACTCAGTCTCCAAGCACAGAGCAAAATCATAATAAACTCTGGTGTTGAAAGAGACATGGATATTCTAAGTATGTGGTTGAAAGAGAGGAGGAGACAGGACTTAAAACATTCTGGATGTTTGCCCTGTCATGTGCTCTGCCATCTCTTTGAGGGAGTCTAAACTTCCAGGAGCTCAGCCTTTTCCTTTCTAAAGTGAAGACACAAATAGCTTCCAAGGCAATGTTACCATGAGAATTAGGAATCAGTACACGAACAGTGTTATGAACTGTGAGCACAAATTGCTCACTAAGTGTTAGCTGTTAAAACCATAATTATCATCATCATTATGAGGAAATTTGTCTTTCTAGGCCGGCTCTCCATTATAGAGGGGTGTGGTTTATTTTTTAAGACTTTATGTCATTCACTGTGTATTATTAACACATGGCTGCTCTCTTCCTTCCATTTCCCCAGGTTTACAAAGTTCATCACTGATGCCTCCGATATCATCTTGTCTTTTATATTATTTGTACAGTTATTATTTAGTGTGTGTGTGTGGGTGTGTGTGTTTGTACATATGAATGGCCATATCACATTGTGAAAGTCAGAGGACACTTTTCTTGATAGAGTTCATTCTTTCTTGTTACCTTGTGGGTTCCATGAAACTCAGGTCTGCAAGCTCAGAGGCAAGTATCTTTACCAATCTTGCCAGCCCATTATGTTATTTTTAAATTTTTCTTAGTGAGCAATCACATTGATTAATAAGTCAGAAGAAAGAGTCAAGTAAACTTGCTTGAGTGTATTTTTACAATCAGCATTTTTTATTAATGCTGGCTTTTAAAATATGAATAATGAGAATATTTAAGCTTTAGTAATACTCAGTTATTACCAAGAGAACCAAATATCTTTACTGAAAAGTTGCAAATACGAACCATTTTCTGTTTATGTATTTCAAATAGCATATTCTTGGCCTAACTCTGTGTTATTCATAAGAGATTAGGCTACACTTTCCCTAGTAATGAGATAAGGACACTGTTAAATCCTCACATTAGTGGATTGCTTACAAATGAATGCTACAGAAGGAAATAAATGCCTCTGTTGCTATACTGATGCTCTGTAGTGCTCATTATGCTAATAATTTGCTAGTCACATTTTTTCGGTTTATAAATAATGCAAAGATAAACATACAAATTTCCTCCATCAAATGGCAGTGGTCAATAAACATCTAAAGTAGTAAGATTATCCTTCATGTGTATTTTAAGTTATCAATATTATAATATGTCTTGCCCATAATATTCATCTATACATTGCTGGCATTCTTAGCAGTTTATGCAATGAGTGTATGCTTTCAAATAAATTTGGACACGGCAGTCTACAAAGAGAATGTATCCTTTCAACTGCCCACCAGGAACAACAGGTGTTTTTTTTCTCTGTAAACTTTGTGAAGCACAGAGATGTGCAGAACTAAATTTAGAGTATAAATTAAGAAACGGATTATCCACAAACAAAACTATCAGCGTGCTGGCAGTCCTTAACCCCTTTGTGCTTTGTTTGCCTCAGCCTTAGAATTGAAATCAGGGGGATCATTAAGTACTTGGGACATTGAATTTTCTCAGCCACTGTTAGCTATGATCACAATGACAGCAACTAAACAGTTCATTCGAACTAGCATAAATGTGCTATGAGAAAGTAACTAAATGCAAATAACTGTCTTTCCTGGTGACTAATTTAAGAGTAACATCACCAAAGCTCATGAGGTAACAAAGACTGGGCTTGAAGACAATGTTGGCATTGCTGGCTAGAATTTTTATTGTGCCTCTATTTACGTGGGCCACACAGTCTGATTATTATTGCATTTTAATTCATTTTGGAATCTTTTAAGCCATGTAAGAAAAAAACTAAAAGCTTAGAAAGCAGGCTTGCAGGTGTGTTGGTGTAACTTCCAGTTATCATGCTTAGCCCAAGTGTCACAGAACAAAGACCCACGATGGTGGACCCAACGAAGGCAAACACAGATAAAAAGAAGACTAGATGGACTACATACCCACAAGCACACTTTGCTACGATGTACATTTACGTTCACATGGAGAGTCTACTTAAAAGAGTTAGGAATATTGTTAAAGTCGCAATGTAAATGCCTCGGAGCTTGCCAGAGTGTGGAAGCAGGATTTCATTGCTCAGTGGGATTAACGCCTTGAGTTATCCGTTCAGGTGATAAAGGAGACTATCACCGATAATGAAGATTCCTTTTCTTCACATTCAAAAAACTGGAAACATGAGATTGAACTTACGGGTTTTCTTGGTGGTCGCGTTAACCGTGGCGCTGAAGGGACCAGCGCCTGCGCTGTTGTAAGCCCGGACGGCTGTGTAATAGGCCAGGTTGCTCTTCAGGCCTCGGAGCACAGCTGATGTCTGATTTCCTGCCACTTTCACTTTGCTGGATGATTCTTCTTCTCTTCCATTGTTCCAGTACCGCACCTGGTAGACAGCAGACATAAAACATGCAAACAGCTGGAACAAATACAGCCCTTTCCAAAATTCAGTCATTTTCATTAATGGGTGTGCTATGATGCATTTTCTTGTTTATGCCACTGACATTCTCAGGAGACCCACTATGTGCCAGGTGCTGCACTCAACCTTGTCACAGCTGTTGGTATACAGAAGAGGGGAATGAAGGAAGAGTTAGAAAATAATTCTATAAACAAATGAAGCAGAGACATTCAGGATGCTAGGGCAAGCAGGATTGCAAGCTAGGCTTGCAAGTGGGAAGACAGAGGAGAAAGACACACACCTAACATTAAGCTGTTCCCACTTCCATCCTTTGCCAGCCTACCTAAGGTCAGATCTACAACCCTGGAATGCATTTAGGAAGCCTGAATAAACTCCAAAGGGACATGGAGATTCCTTTTGGAAAGAAAGTGAAATGTTGAGGTAGGGGCAGATTTGAGAAAGCTGACTGGCAAGTGAAATGTCCTACTGCAATGGTCAAATGTTAACAAGGCTACCTGTGTATGCTCGGCCTGCAGCAAGAAGCAGGAAGTAGTGACAGCAGGTATTAAGCATATGTTAACATTTGTCATATGGATTTTATTATTCTGTGATGTGCTAAAAATAATTTTGTATTTATTAAATAGGCATAGACACAAATGGTATAAAGATACAAAAATAAACCAGTGATAAAATTTGGCAGAAAGAGGAGTAATGAGTGATAACATAAAAATTGTTTCCAGAGCACTGTGGGGAATGATCAGTCGGCAAAGAGCTGGCTGCTCAAGCAGGATGACTGCAGCTCTAATCCTCAGCACCCAGGCCAAGTACTGGCTGTGGTGGCAGGCACCTATAATCTGAGTTATACGGTACACACACAGGAGAACCACTGGGGGTTGTGGCCAGTAGGTCTAGGGCAATCAGTGAGCTGCAGGGTAAGGGACCCTGTTTGAAAAAGTGAGGTGGAAAAGACACTGAGGAAGATAACAGACATCAACCTCTGTTCTCTGCAGGCATGCTACACACACATACACACACACACACACACACACACACACACACACACACACGAATACAAAATACATGAACATGTTTCCTAAGTACTTTGCATATGTGCTATAAACTGTTGCTGTCTTTGTTCATAAGTTTAGACTCTTGAGGAAGTAAAAACAAATTAACAAAGACAAAACATAGAAATAACAAGCTTGTGCAAAATACAACCATGCTTAGGGAAGGAATAAAAATAGTTACTAACATTTGCTCACTTAATATAAATAGAAAAGTTAACATAGAGATATAAAGAAGATTTGGAACCTCATAAAGACATATTTTGTACTTCTGTAAACAAATATGCTTGCCCTTCTTTTTTGCCATAGACAACCTTTTGTTCTGGCATCCATTTTTTAAACCTTGATAATAAAATATAACTATAAAATAATTGTTATAACTGCAAAACTATCTGTAGTTTGAACATAAGACAGCTAGCAACAGATCTCTACACTCACAATTCTAAAGACAACAACCATTTCAAAGATGGGGCAATCTCTGTAATGATGGACTTAGCTCTGTCTGAACAGCAGCTTTGGTGTTTATGGGTTTTATGCTATGTATCTTTTAAAAAGCAAAGCTATGGTAGTTCAGTTGTTAGAATCCTTATGAAACATGCACAGAGCCTTATGTTCAATGTCCAGCATCCCTGAAAACTGGGTGTGTTGGATCACACCTTCAATACTAGCACTCTGGAGCTAGAGGCAGGATTACAATTATTCAAGGATATCCTTGGCTACATAGCAAGTCAAAGGGCAGCTTTAGACTAGAGATGATGAAAAGTGAAATGTATAAAAATCAGAGCTTTAATTATTGAGTGAAATTGCTCAGCTTTAAGAATCACTGTACAGTACTATGTATCAAACAATACCTGCTGACTGGTTAGATAGGACATTGGTATTAGCCCCCAGAGCAGGAAGTTATTAGAAGTTGCCATATGTTTTTGTCCAAAAAGCACATATAAATTTATTCATTAAACATATTACAATGTAAATCTCAGTTTTTTACAAGAATGTTTCCAAAGTACCAAGCTAAATAGTTCAGCACTCTTCGCCCTCTCTGTGCCCTGTGTACTGTAAGCCTCTCTTACTCATGCAGGAGCTGTTTCGAGTTACTGGTACTTCCAGTCATTTCTCTTGCAAAAGAGTTACTCGTTTTCACAAGAATCTTACTTGGGATATCTGATCCCAAATCCCTAGGTCTGAAGGGAATATGATTTTCTTTATAAAGCCACTGATAAGTGTTTACAGATGCCAAAATCTTTTATAAATATTATGTCACCAATACTGAACACTGTATGTATCATGAGGTTTCGATGACCTGCCCTTGCGGACACTGTCTAGCTATTTTCCAAGAATGACATCTAATCAATAATTATAATAATTATAATTATAATGTTATAGAAAGCTGGAAGCTTGTGGCATGGAATATAGCACAGTTTGGGAAAAATATTACACAAATCTGGGTTATAATAATCCTTACTTAATAGATGACACAGGAGAGGGGTGGAGGAGTTTGCTAAGTCAATCAAGATCCTGTTTAACTTCTGGTCTCTTATTAGTTTCTAATCCATGAGCCTTTCTTTTTGTGAGACATCAAATTCCTTCATTGTAAGCTGCCTAAAAAATGTTTTCTTAGGAGACTGATGAAAAGAAGAATTAAAAATAATTCATAACTGGCATATGAAGTCTAGTTTTCTACATCCATTTATAGAGAGTACTTGAAAGTTCTTATTAACAGTACATGTTAAAGTACTATGACCCACCTCCGTGCTTTGGAGGAGCGGTTCATCTTTAGATCTTAGTTGATGAGAAGTGTTAGAAATATTTAGACACAGAGAAATGTGTGACAAATTTGTACATAATACTAGCCAGTGAAGCAGGCTAAACTTTACACATAGCTATAAAAAGGTGAATTAACATAAATAACCTGAACTTAAACAAGCAATTAGAAATTTCCTATAGGCAAATTTTCTGTAAGTATTCCAATATACTCTGCAACATTTTGCTTAAAAATGTATTTACCCTCTGGTTGGTTTCTTGTTTGTTTCTTGTTTGTGGGGCTAGGAATTGGAATCTAGACCTTGAACATATAAGGAGTCTACCTCTGAACTATACTTACCTCTGGGCCTATTTTATTTTTAATTTTGAGAGTCTCATTAAGTTGCTTGAGTTCAAACTATGAAACCCAGGCTGGCTTTGAACTAGTCATCCTCCTCTGTCATCCTCCAAATTAGTTGTACTAGCAGACCTAGCTGCTAAATAATTCCACATTATTCCATTCTCTGTTGGTTATGTTCTAGATTCAAACAGTAAGAGCACTCCCACTGAGAGAATACAGTATCTCCTTGCTAATATACAGTTTGTAGCTGCAGGCACAACATGTGCATGTGAAGAGAAAGGTGTTTTACAGAAGAGGAAAACACTGAAATGTACACAAGAAAGAACTGCTATGAAGTCAGAAGAACGTGAAGGCAGTTTCTATAACAAGGGGTCAAAGACACACACGTTATAAACGAGGAACTACTGGAAGTCTCAGGTGGATATTAGCTGACAGCCTACTAAAGGAGACTAAAAAGTTAGCATCTTTACGACACCCAAGTGTGTGGTTGTAAACAGGATAAATTAATTATGGGAGAATACATATAAAGTTCAGTTAGATTTGAAAAGTAGTGAGCAGACCTGAAAAGAAAAATTATTTAAAAAGGAATTCATGGATAAGAATGTAGTTGAAGATGAATGGTGTAAATGTTTATAAGTAAATCCAGACATGGGCTCGAGAAATAGTAAAATCAGAAAAGTGAAACTAAGAGACATGGAAGATGGGATGTATGGTTCTAACCAGAGATTTGAAAAAGGGACCAGGAACAAAACAACATTCAAAGGGTATATAGATAAGATTTCATAGAAGTTGATGGACATAGGCACTTTCACCTCGCAAACTCATGCAGAGTTTGCTGTGGGAAAATAACATGAAAAACCACATGGAAGGAGAGGAGAAAGTCATTAAAAGTGAACCATAGCTGAAAACGTCGCAGGTCTAGTTTACTTTTCTATTGTTAGTGAGCCCTTACACTTTGGTTTGCTGGAGAAGAGGCTGTGTGTGTATGTGTGTGTGTGTATTGCATTTATGTCATTGCTAAGGCAGTCTCACAACACATGCAATGACTTCCCTCTTCTCAGAGCTCTATTGCTGAGCAAGCGCCTTCTTTTAACAGCCCATTTTCTACAATTTCAATTAAAGTCAGTGGGACACAAGCTTCTTGCAAGTGCCATAGAGTAAGATGTTTTAAGAAAGAGAGACGATGTTTGTGTAACTGTTATTGAACTATATGATTCCATTTATGTTCTATTTTATTTTTATTTGATTTATTTAATAACTATTTTATTATTGGTTATTGGTAATCTCTTTTATGTTTAGTTATATATATACATATATATATATGGTGTATATATTATATATAATATATGGTATATATATTTTATGGATAGCCCTAGGGTTGCTGATGATAATTCCACTCTCCTGGGAGGGGCTTCAGACAAGAAGTGAGTTACATACTAATGTGACTTCTTGTGAAGCAATCCCCTAAAGAATAAAGGAGCCAATCACTGGGCGAGTAGGAGGGACTTCTGGGTTGGATAGGGGAAGAGAGGAGGAGGAGAGAGAGAGGGTCCTTTTTGGACTGGGACAGTGTGTGGATAAGATGTAGCTACTAGTGTCTCCCAGTTTCAATGGCAGATCCATCAGGATTCTCCTCAGGAGGATTTAGATTTATTAAGGCTTACAAGATTAGGATTTAAGTTGTGCCTAGAGATTAAGTTACCGTTGTTTCTGAACTATGTTTGTGTGGTGTTTTTCTTCTCCCAGCGACTCAGCTGGGTTCCAGAGAGAAAGGAATGGAGGCAAAGTGTGGATTTGCTAGATGTGCACCACAAAGGCTGTGGGGGTATTGAAGCATGGAGTGGTGTGGTATCGACCTGCCAGTGGAACCTACCAAGCTAAATGGAGAGATCATGGAGCTCTGAGTCAGAGTCTCCACGAGATAAAACAGGTTGGCCAATGCCTGCCAGCGCATGGTGGGCCAGACCTGCAGGGCAGATAGAACTAGGACATAGTGTGGGAACGTGCAGGCCAGCCCCCCCACACACACACTTTATTATCCATGGTTTCTGAATTACCCTGGGACCTTGAAACACAAACCATTGTTGAATTGTGAGGTAACTTGGACGAACACAATTTACTAATGTATCTCTCCTTCCTTCATCAAGCTGGGTATAGGATACAGGCCTCTGAGCATCTATAAAACAGTGGTGCTTTAATTTGCTGATGAGATAATACAAGTTTGTTTCAGTTTTCTTCTGAATTATAAAACCATTTTGCTAGTTAATACAATTTATCTAGTTAAGTAAACAGAAGCAAACTGGATTAATGTCAGGAGTAAGAATGTTATCTCTATCTCTGAAAGTAATTTTGTTACCCAAAAGTAATCCTCCTGCTGTGAGGACTCTTTATGATCACTGCAACAGAGATTTCTCTTAATTTAACAATAAACTGAAATGCAACACATAAAGATGTTATATTGAAAAAATGGAGCCTTTGCTTAGCCACTAAAGAATAGATATTAAATCAACAATACTTTTTAAATAGATGAAAGTGGTTATCTGTGTACTTGGATATTTTTCAAAAGGATGAATATTTTAACATAGCTGTTACACTGAACACACTGAAATAAACAAAAGACATGCAAAAATGCATTGAGATATTTTAGGAAACTGTCTACATTTATCTTTCACTCATGGTCAATCTGTTGTTGGCCCTGCGAGAGTCATCTGGATCAACTGCTCACATCAGTCTGGCTCATTTCCTGCTGTCTTCTCATTGGACATCATTTGGAGAGGCTGTCTTAGCAAAAACACTGTACACCTTGGGAGCAAGGGTTGCCCTTACAGATATATGGCTGACAGCCAAGCTCTCAGCACATTGCATCATCTCTGTTACTATCCACCCCGTGGAGGCTCATTGTAAGTACCCTTTACTGTAGAGCTCAGTCTTCCACCCTCTGTTAAAATCTGCATTTTATTCATTTAAATAAATTCTGTCTGAATTGCATTGTACAAATATTTCTTAATTGTCTGTGTCCAATTGTGTTCATTTTCCTATGCAAATTTATTGCTTAATAGCAAGACATGAGCATACAAACATGTACCTTTGCTTCCCCAACTCTCAGAGAGGATGCTCAAATATTTGACATATTTTTTTTCAGTCTAAGAAAAGGTTAGGGACCATATATATTCTATACATCTGATTGGAACAGGAGGCTGGATGAAGGCATCACGGACTCCTAGTAAAGTGTTCTGTTGTATTCGATCCTGTGCCACAATTAAAATGAAGTCTATCAGATTCTCCCCATGCCATGTTATGCTAGTTTACATGTATAACTTTATTTCACACACTGAGAAAATTTATTCTGCATGGGTTTATTTCTTCTTTTAATTTTTTTAAAAATTAAAAATAATTAACAGGCAATAATTGTACATACTTGTGATTGTCTACTTGACAGAACATAGAAATACATGGGGGATGGAACTCTGGACATGCCTGTGGGGATTATCCTGATTGTGTTAATGGAGGTGGAAGAGTCATCTAACTCTGGGTGGCATCATGCCTTGACTAGGATTCTAAGTGGAGAAGGGAAACTGAGCAGAAACACACATCCATTTCTTGCTGGATCTTACTGTGGACATAGTCTGACGAGCTGCTATGGTTTTCCTGTTAGGTTGGACTATAAGCTTGAACCCTTTCTTCTTGAGTTGTTTTTGTTGAGGTATTTTATTGTAGCAACAGGAAAAGAAACTAAGGTAATATTCATGTCATATATAGTGAGGTATTTTAGTTTCTGTATACATCATGTATTGCTCAAACCAGGGTAGTTAGCATTTCCTTATCATTTCTTCTGTGTTGTGAGATCCTTTCTTCTAGTTCTCCATGCACACATAAATCAATACAGTAAGTTATAAATGATATGAACTCACAGCAGCTGTGCCCAAATGCACAAAACCTGCAGTAGTTCAATGCAGTGTGGATGGAGAAGCGGCCCCACATGTCTCACCCCTAGCTGAGGAGCTATTGATAATTGAGAGCTGCTGGGGGGTTCAGAGTTAATTTTCAGAATGTGATCCTTGAATGAGACTTCCCACCCTGGAACAGATTGTGTTATACCCATACACATACATAAAAATATTATTCTCAACTTGTATCAGAGAAATTGTACTTTGCAATGCAGCTTGGCGAATGCTGATATTCCTAGCTGTTCAAGCAGCCGAGAATATGTGAGTATAGGGTGCTCAATCCTGAACATAACCATTGTAACTGTGGATTGACAGTGAATGCAGTTATATGCTTGTATAAGACTAGGCTTGTCATCAACAGTCAGTCATGAATGGTGAGGGGCACAGTGTCTTTTACCCCTCCCTGAACTCTTGCCTAAGGGTATAGTCCTCACTGTTAGCCCACAAGACTTGCAATGGATAGTTCATACCCATGGTCACACAAATGGCACTAGTTAAGCTCAGTAGGACACAAAAGTAAGCAGACACGATGTGGAAAGGGATTTTTATGGCAGAAGATAGAGTTGATAGGAGTGAACAGGAGATAAAAGAGGGTGATTAACATGTATTATATACATGCATGATATTTTCAAAGAATATATATATATATATATATATATATATATATATATATATATATGTATATATATATTCTAATATATATTAGAAATTAAACTGTTCCAAAGAAGGAGAAGGAAAAGCAGAAGGAGGAGGAGGAAAAGAAACAAAGGTTAGTGTAGTGGCTGGTTTTCTATTGTCTTAGTCAGGGTTTCTATTCCTGCACAAACATCATGACCAAGATGCAAGTTGGGGAGGAAAGGGTTTATTCAGCTTACACTTCCACTTGATGTCATGACTGGAACTCAAGCAGGTCAAGAAGCAGGAGCTGATGCAGAGGCCATAGAGGGATGCTTCTTACTGGCTTGCTTGCTTCTCCTGGTTTGCTCAGCTGGCTTTCTTATAGAACCCAAGACTACCAGCCCACAGATGGTACCACACACAAGGGGCCCTCCCTCCTTGATCACTAATTGAGAAAATGCATTACAGCTGGATCCCAGGGAGGCATTTGCTCAACTGAAACTCCTTTCTCTGTGATAACTCCAGCTTGTGTCAAGTTGACACAAAACCAGCCAGTACAACTGACCCCTTGTCAACTTGACACACAAATATATCACTAATAAGCCTCAACCCATAATTTCTTATTCATCCCCAAGATCTAAATAACTTTAAAAGTCCCACAGTCTTTGCAAATTCTTACATATTAAAATTTCAATCCCTTTAAAAATATCCAATCTCTTAGAATTCAAAGTCTTTTAAAAATTCAAAGTCTCTTAACTGTGGGCTCCACTAAAATACCTTCTTCCTTGAGGAACAAAAATATATCGGCACAGTCACAATCAAAAGCAAAATCAAACTCCAACCATCCAATGTCTGGGATCCACTCACGATCTTCTGGGTTACTCCAAGGGCTTGAGTCACCTCTCCAGCTCTGCACTTTGTAGCACACACATTGTCTTCTAGGCTCCAGATGGCTGTACTCCAGTGCTGCTGCTGTTCTTGGTGGTCATCTCATGGTACTGGTATCTCCAAAACACTGCTGTCTTTGGCTGCAACTAGGCTTTACCATGGTGCCAAGCCTCACCTCCTTTGCATGACCCCTTCAGTCCTGAGCCATCAATTGCAACTGAGGCTGCACCTTCACCAATGGCCTTCCGTGGCCTCTCACAGTGCCCAGGCCTCAACTGCTCTTCATGGCTCCTTCATGCCTACAAATCCAGTACCACCTGGGTAACTCTTACACATTACCAAGTCCAGCCACAGCACAAGGTACAACCCTGGCTATCTCTGGAATGCAGCCTCTGTGCTCTCAGAAAATGCCAGCCAGTACATGTGTCAACTTGACACAAACTGGAGTTATCACAAAGAAAGGAGTTTCAGTTGAGAAAATGCCTCCCTGAGATCCAGCTATAATGCATTTTCTCAATTAGTGATTGGGTAGGGGAGGCCCTTGTGGGTGGTACCATCTGTGGGGTGGTAGTCTTGGGTTCTATAAGAAAGCCAGCTGAGCAAGCCAGGAAAAGCAAGCCAGTAAGTTACATCCCTCCATGGCCTTTGTGTCAGCTCCTGCTTCCTGACCTGCTCGAGGTCCAGTCCTGACTTCCTCTGGTGATAAACAGCAGCATGGAAGTGTAAGCTCTATAAACCCTTTCCTCCCCAACTTGCATCTTGGTCATGATGTTTGTGCAGGAATACAAACCCTGACTAAGACAAACTGGTACCAGGAGTGGGGTATTCCTGTGACAACCAGACCATGTCTTGGGGAGGACTGTGGAAGGACTTTGGAACTTTGGGCTAGAAGAGCCATTCAGTGTTAAGAGTTTTGTGGGATGTTGTGTAGGAGCTTGGAAGATAATGTTGAGAACAGTGTAGAAGATGGGGGCCTGGCTTGTGAAATTTCAGAGGGAAGATTAAAGACTTTTATCAGGGCCATTGCTAGTCTGATTTAAGATTTTGTGGTTTTGGTTAGCTGGGGCTGAAGAAATCAACTCTGATTAACAAGATAACAGAGCTATTAAAGCAAAACCATTGCATTACTGGGACTATTGGTGCTGGTTAGCTGGAGCTGGGAAATTGGCAGTGATTGGGAAGAGACCGGCATCACTGGGGTGAAATCTTCTGAGAAGTGTTTTCTGAGAGCGCAGAGGCTGCATTCCAGAGATAGCCAGGGTTGTACCTTGTGCTGTGGCTGGACTTGGTAATGTGTCAGAGACCCAGGTGGTACTGGTTTTGAAGGCATGAAGGAGCCATGAAGAGCAGTTGAGGCCTGGGCACTGTGAGAGGCCACGGAAGGCCATTGGTGAAGGTGCAGCCTCAGTTGCAATTGATGGCTCAGGACTGAAGGGGTCATGCAAAGGAGGTGAGGCTTGGCACCATGGTAAAGCCTAGTTGCAGCCAAAGACAGCAGTGTTTTGGAGATACCAGTACCATGAGATGACCACCAAGAACAGCAGCAGCACTGGAGTACAGGCATCTGGAGCCTAGAAGACAATGTGTGTGCTACAAAGTGCAGAGCTGGAGAAGTGACTCAAGCCCTTGGAGTAACCCAGAAGATCGTGAGTGGATCCCAGACATTGGATGGTTGGAGTTTGATTTTGCTTTTGATTGTGACTGTGCCGATATATTTTTGTTCCTCAAGGAAGAAGGTATTTTAGTGGAGCCCACAGTTAAGAGACTTTGAATTTTTAAAAGACTTTGAATTCTAAGAGATTGGATATTTTTAAAGGGATTGAAATTTTAATATGTAAGAATTTGCAAAGACTGTGGGACTTTTAAAGTTATTTAGATCTTGGGGATGAATAAGAAATTATGGGTTGAGGCTTATTAGTGATATATTTGTGTGTCAAGTTGACAAGGGGTCAGTTGTACTGGCTGGTTTTGTGTCAACTTGACACAAGCTGGAGTTATCACAGAGAAAGGAGTTTCAGTTGAGCAAATGCCTCCCTGGGATCCAGCTGTAATGCATTTTCTCAATTAGTGATCAAGGAGGGAGGGCCCCTTGTGTGTGGTACCATCTGTGGGCTGGTAGTCTTGGGTTCTATAAGAAAGCCAGCTGAGCAAACCAGGAGAAGCAAGCAAGCCAGTAAGAAGCATCCCTCTATGGCCTCTGCATCAGCTCCTGCTTCTTGACCTGCTTGAGTTCCAGTCATGACATCAAGTGGAAGTGTAAGCTGAATAAACCCTTTCCTCCCCAACTTGCATCTTGGTCATGATGTTTGTGCAGGAATAGAAACCCTGACTAAGACAATAGAAAACCAGCCACTACACTAACCTTTGTTTCTTTTCCTCCTCCTCCTTCTGCTTTTCCTTCTCCTTCTTTGGAACAGTTTAATTTCTAATATATATTAGAATATATATATACATATATATATATATATATATATTCTTTGAAAATATCATGCATGTATATAATACATGTTAATCACCCTCTTTTATCTCCTGTTCACTCCTATCAACTCTATCTTCTGCCATAAAAATCCCTTTCCACATCGTGTCTGCTTACTTTTGTGTCCTACTGAGCTTAACTAGTGCCATTTGTGTGACCATGGGTATGAACTATCCATTGCAAGTCTTGTGGGCTAACAGTGAGGACTATACCCTTAGGCAAGAGTTCAGGGAGGGGTAAAAGACACTGTGCCCCTCACCATTCATGACTGACTGTTGATGACAAGCCTAGTCTTATACAAGCATATAACTGCATTCACTGTCAATCCACAGTTACAATGGTTATGTTCAGGATTGAGCACCCTATACTCACATATTCTCGGCTGCTTGAACAGCTAGGAATATCAGCATTCGCCAAGCTGCATTGCAAAGTACAATTTCTCTGATACAAGTTGAGAATAATATTTTTATGTATGTGTATGGGTATAACACAATCTGTTCCAGGGTGGGAAGTCTCATTCAAGGATCACATTCTGAAAATTAACTCTGAACCCCCCAGCAGCTCTCAATTATCAATAGCTCCTCAGCTAGGGGTGAGACATGTGGGGCCGCTTCTCCATCCACACTGCATTGAACTACTGCAGGTTTTGTGCATTTGGGCACAGCTGCTGTGAGTTCATATCATTTATAACTTACTGTATTGATTTATGTGTGCATGGAGAACTAGAAGAAAGGATCTCACAACACAGAAGAAATGATAAGGAAATGCTAACTACCCTGGTTTGAGCAATACATGATGTATACAGAAACTAAAATACCTCACTATATATGACATGAATATTACCTTAGTTTCTTTTCCTGTTGCTACAATAAAATACCTCAACAAAAACAACTCAAGAAGAAAGGGTTCAAGCTTATAGTCCAACCTAACAGGAAAACCATAGCAGCTCGTCAGACTATGTCCACAGTAAGATCCAGCAAGAAATGGATGTGTGTTTCTGCTCAGTTTCCCTTCTCCACTTAGAATCCTAGTCAAGGCATGATGCCACCCAGAGTTAGATGACTCTTCCACCTCCATTAACACAATCAGGATAATCCCCACAGGCATGTCCAGAGTTCCATCCCCCATGTATTTCTATGTTCTGTCAAGTAGACAATCACAAGTATGTACAATTATTGCCTGTTAATTATTTTTAATTTTTAAAAAAATTAAAAGAAGAAATAAACCCATGCAGAATAAATTTTCTCAGTGTGTGAAATAAAGTTATACATGTAAACTAGCATAACATGGCATGGGGAGAATCTGATAGACTTCATTTTAATTGTGGCACAGGATCGAATACAACAGAACACTTTACTAGGAGTCCGTGATGCCTTCATCCAGCCTCCTGTTCCAATCAGATGTATAGAATATATATGGTCCCTAACCTTTTCTTAGACTGAAAAAAAATATGTCAAATATTTGAGCATCCTCTCTGAGAGTTGGGGAAGCAAAGGTACATGTTTGTATGCTCATGTCTTGCTATTAAGCAATAAATTTGCATAGGAAAATGAACACAATTGGACACAGACAATTAAGAAATATTTGTACAATGCAATTCAGACAGAATTTATTTAAATGAATAAAATGCAGATTTTAACAGAGGGTGGAAGACTGAGCTCTACAGTAAAGGGTACTTACAATGAGCCTCCACGGGGTGGATAGTAACAGAGATGATGCAATGTGCTGAGAGCTTGGCTGTCAGCCATATATCTGTAAGGGCAACCCTTGCTCCCAAGGTGTACAGTGTTTTTGCTAAGACAGCCTCTCCAAATGATGTCCAATGAGAAGACAGCAGGAAATGAGCCAGACTGATGTGAGCAGTTGATCCAGATGACTCTCGCAGGGCCAACAACAGATTGACCATGAGTGAAAGATAAATGTAGACAGTTTCCTAAAATATCTCAATGCATTTTTGCATGTCTTTTGTTTATTTCAGTGTGTTCAGTGTAACAGCTATGTTAAAATATTCATCCTTTTGAAAAATATCCAAGTACACAGATAACCACTTTCATCTATTTAAAAAGTATTGTTGATTTAATATCTATTCTTTAGTGGCTAAGCAAAGGCTCCATTTTTTCAATATAACATCTTTATGTGTTGCATTTCAGTTTATTGTTAAATTAAGAGAAATCTCTGTTGCAGTGATCATAAAGAGTCCTCACAGCAGGAGGATTACTTTTGGGTAACAAAATTACTTTCAGAGATAGAGATAACATTCTTACTCCTGACATTAATCCAGTTTGCTTCTGTTTACTTAACTAGATAAATTGTATTAACTAGCAAAATGGTTTTATAATTCAGAAGAAAACTGAAACAAACTTGTATTATCTCATCAGCAAATTAAAGCACCACTGTTTTATAGATGCTCAGAGGCCTGTATCCTATACCCAGCTTGATGAAGGAAGGAGAGATACATTAGTAAATTGTGTTCGTCCAAGTTACCTCACAATTCAACAATGGTTTGTGTTTCAAGGTCCCAGGGTAATTCAGAAACCATGGATAATAAAGTGTGTGTGGGGGGGGGCTGGCCTGCACGTTCCCACACTATGTCCTAGTTCTATCTGCCCTGCAGGTCTGGCCCACCATGCGCTGGCAGGCATTGGCCAACCTGTTTTATCTCGTGGAGACTCTGACTCAGAGCTCCATGATCTCTCCATTTAGCTTGGTAGGTTCCACTGGCAGGTCGATACCACACCACTCCATGCTTCAATACCCCCACAGCCTTTGTGGTGCACATCTAGCAAATCCACACTTTGCCTCCATTCCTTTCTCTCTGGAACCCAGCTGAGTCGCTGGGAGAAGAAAAACACCACACAAACATAGTTCAGAAACAACGGTAACTTAATCTCTAGGCACAACTTAAATCCTAATCTTGTAAGCCTTAATAAATCTAAATCCTCCTGAGGAGAATCCTGATGGATCTGCCATTGAAACTGGGAGACACTAGTAGCTACATCTTATCCACACACTGTCCCAGTCCAAAAAGGACCCTCTCTCTCTCCTCCTCCTCTCTTCCCCTATCCAACCCAGAAGTCCCTCCTACTCGCCCAGTGATTGGCTCCTTTATTCTTTAGGGGATTGCTTCACAAGAAGTCACATTAGTATGTAACTCACTTCTTGTCTGAAGCCCCTCCCAGGAGAGTGGAATTATCATCAGCAACCCTAGGGCTATCCATAAAATATATATACCATATATTATATATAATATATACACCATATATATATATGTATATATATAACTAAACATAAAAGAGATTACCAATAACCAATAATAAAATAGTTATTAAATAAATCAAATAAAAATAAAATAGAACATAAATGGAATCATATAGTTCAATAACAGTTACACAAACATCGTCTCTCTTTCTTAAAACATCTTACTCTATGGCACTTGCAAGAAGCTTGTGTCCCACTGACTTTAATTGAAATTGTAGAAAATGGGCTGTTAAAAGAAGGCGCTTGCTCAGCAATAGAGCTCTGAGAAGAGGGAAGTCATTGCATGTGTTGTGAGACTGCCTTAGCAATGACATAAATGCAATACACACACACACATACACACACAGCCTCTTCTCCAGCAAACCAAAGTGTAAGGGCTCACTAACAATAGAAAAGTAAACTAGACCTGCGACGTTTTCAGCTATGGTTCACTTTTAATGACTTTCTCCTCTCCTTCCATGTGGTTTTTCATGTTATTTTCCCACAGCAAACTCTGCATGAGTTTGCGAGGTGAAAGTGCCTATGTCCATCAACTTCTATGAAATCTTATCTATATACCCTTTGAATGTTGTTTTGTTCCTGGTCCCTTTTTCAAATCTCTGGTTAGAACCATACATCCCATCTTCCATGTCTCTTAGTTTCACTTTTCTGATTTTACTATTTCTCGAGCCCATGTCTGGATTTACTTATAAACATTTACACCATTCATCTTCAACTACATTCTTATCCATGAATTCCTTTTTAAATAATTTTTCTTTTCAGGTCTGCTCACTACTTTTCAAATCTAACTGAACTTTATATGTATTCTCCCATAATTAATTTATCCTGTTTACAACCACACACTTGGGTGTCGTAAAGATGCTAACTTTTTAGTCTCCTTTAGTAGGCTGTCAGCTAATATCCACCTGAGACTTCCAGTAGTTCCTCGTTTATAACGTGTGTGTCTTTGACCCCTTGTTATAGAAACTGCCTTCACGTTCTTCTGACTTCATAGCAGTTCTTTCTTGTGTACATTTCAGTGTTTTCCTCTTCTGTAAAACACCTTTCTCTTCACATGCACATGTTGTGCCTGCAGCTACAAACTGTATATTAGCAAGGAGATACTGTATTCTCTCAGTGGGAGTGCTCTTACTGTTTGAATCTAGAACATAACCAACAGAGAATGGAATAATGTGGAATTATTTAGCAGCTAGGTCTGCTAGTACAACTAATTTGGAGGATGACAGAGGAGGATGACTAGTTCAAAGCCAGCCTGGGTTTCATAGTTTGAACTCAAGCAACTTAATGAGACTCTCAAAATTAAAAATAAAATAGGCCCAGAGGTAAGTATAGTTCAGAGGTAGACTCCTTATATGTTCAAGGTCTAGATTCCAATTCCTAGCCCCACAAACAAGAAACAAACAAGAAACCAACCAGAGGGTAAATACATTTTTAAGCAAAATGTTGCAGAGTATATTGGAATACTTACAGAAAATTTGCCTATAGGAAATTTCTAATTGCTTGTTTAAGTTCAGGTTATTTATGTTAATTCACCTTTTTATAGCTATGTGTAAAGTTTAGCCTGCTTCACTGGCTAGTATTATGTACAAATTTGTCACACATTTCTCTGTGTCTAAATATTTCTAACACTTCTCATCAACTAAGATCTAAAGATGAACCGCTCCTCCAAAGCACGGAGGTGGGTCATAGTACTTTAACATGTACTGTTAATAAGAACTTTCAAGTACTCTCTATAAATGGATGTAGAAAACTAGACTTCATATGCCAGTTATGAATTATTTTTAATTCTTCTTTTCATCAGTCTCCTAAGAAAACATTTTTTAGGCAGCTTACAATGAAGGAATTTGATGTCTCACAAAAAGAAAGGCTCATGGATTAGAAACTAATAAGAGACCAGAAGTTAAACAGGATCTTGATTGACTTAGCAAACTCCTCCACCCCTCTCCTGTGTCATCTATTAAGTAAGGATTATTATAACCCAGATTTGTGTAATATTTTTCCCAAACTGTGCTATATTCCATGCCACAAGCTTCCAGCTTTCTATAACATTATAATTATAATTATTATAATTATTGATTAGATGTCATTCTTGGAAAATAGCTAGACAGTGTCCGCAAGGGCAGGTCATCGAAACCTCATGATACATACAGTGTTCAGTATTGGTGACATAATATTTATAAAAGATTTTGGCATCTGTAAACACTTATCAGTGGCTTTATAAAGAAAATCATATTCCCTTCAGACCTAGGGATTTGGGATCAGATATCCCAAGTAAGATTCTTGTGAAAACGAGTAACTCTTTTGCAAGAGAAATGACTGGAAGTACCAGTAACTCGAAACAGCTCCTGCATGAGTAAGAGAGGCTTACAGTACACAGGGCACAGAGAGGGCGAAGAGTGCTGAACTATTTAGCTTGGTACTTTGGAAACATTCTTGTAAAAAACTGAGATTTACATTGTAATATGTTTAATGAATAAATTTATATGTGCTTTTTGGACAAAAACATATGGCAACTTCTAATAACTTCCTGCTCTGGGGGCTAATACCAATGTCCTATCTAACCAGTCAGCAGGTATTGTTTGATACATAGTACTGTACAGTGATTCTTAAAGCTGAGCAATTTCACTCAATAATTAAAGCTCTGATTTTTATACATTTCACTTTTCATCATCTCTAGTCTAAAGCTGCCCTTTGACTTGCTATGTAGCCAAGGATATCCTTGAATAATTGTAATCCTGCCTCTAGCTCCAGAGTGCTAGTATTGAAGGTGTGATCCAACACACCCAGTTTTCAGGGATGCTGGACATTGAACATAAGGCTCTGTGCATGTTTCATAAGGATTCTAACAACTGAACTACCATAGCTTTGCTTTTTAAAAGATACATAGCATAAAACCCATAAACACCAAAGCTGCTGTTCAGACAGAGCTAAGTCCATCATTACAGAGATTGCCCCATCTTTGAAATGGTTGTTGTCTTTAGAATTGTGAGTGTAGAGATCTGTTGCTAGCTGTCTTATGTTCAAACTACAGATAGTTTTGCAGTTATAACAATTATTTTATAGTTATATTTTATTATCAAGGTTTAAAAAATGGATGCCAGAACAAAAGGTTGTCTATGGCAAAAAAGAAGGGCAAGCATATTTGTTTACAGAAGTACAAAATATGTCTTTATGAGGTTCCAAATCTTCTTTATATCTCTATGTTAACTTTTCTATTTATATTAAGTGAGCAAATGTTAGTAACTATTTTTATTCCTTCCCTAAGCATGGTTGTATTTTGCACAAGCTTGTTATTTCTATGTTTTGTCTTTGTTAATTTGTTTTTACTTCCTCAAGAGTCTAAACTTATGAACAAAGACAGCAACAGTTTATAGCACATATGCAAAGTACTTAGGAAACATGTTCATGTATTTTGTATTCGTGTGTGTGTGTGTGTGTGTGTGTGTGTGTGTGTGTGTGTGTGTAGCATGCCTGCAGAGAACAGAGGTTGATGTCTGTTATCTTCCTCAGTGTCTTTTCCACCTCACTTTTTCAAACAGGGTCCCTTACCCTGCAGCTCACTGATTGCCCTAGACCTACTGGCCACAACCCCCAGTGGTTCTCCTGTGTGTGTACCGTATAACTCAGATTATAGGTGCCTGCCACCACAGCCAGTACTTGGCCTGGGTGCTGAGGATTAGAGCTGCAGTCATCCTGCTTGAGCAGCCAGCTCTTTGCCGACTGATCATTCCCCACAGTGCTCTGGAAACAATTTTTATGTTATCACTCATTACTCCTCTTTCTGCCAAATTTTATCACTGGTTTATTTTTGTATCTTTATACCATTTGTGTCTATGCCTATTTAATAAATACAAAATTATTTTTAGCACATCACAGAATAATAAAATCCATATGACAAATGTTAACATATGCTTAATACCTGCTGTCACTACTTCCTGCTTCTTGCTGCAGGCCGAGCATACACAGGTAGCCTTGTTAACATTTGACCATTGCAGTAGGACATTTCACTTGCCAGTCAGCTTTCTCAAATCTGCCCCTACCTCAACATTTCACTTTCTTTCCAAAAGGAATCTCCATGTCCCTTTGGAGTTTATTCAGGCTTCCTAAATGCATTCCAGGGTTGTAGATCTGACCTTAGGTAGGCTGGCAAAGGATGGAAGTGGGAACAGCTTAATGTTAGGTGTGTGTCTTTCTCCTCTGTCTTCCCACTTGCAAGCCTAGCTTGCAATCCTGCTTGCCCTAGCATCCTGAATGTCTCTGCTTCATTTGTTTATAGAATTATTTTCTAACTCTTCCTTCATTCCCCTCTTCTGTATACCAACAGCTGTGACAAGGTTGAGTGCAGCACCTGGCACATAGTGGGTCTCCTGAGAATGTCAGTGGCATAAACAAGAAAATGCATCATAGCACACCCATTAATGAAAATGACTGAATTTTGGAAAGGGCTGTATTTGTTCCAGCTGTTTGCATGTTTTATGTCTGCTGTCTACCAGGTGCGGTACTGGAACAATGGAAGAGAAGAAGAATCATCCAGCAAAGTGAAAGTGGCAGGAAATCAGACATCAGCTGTGCTCCGAGGCCTGAAGAGCAACCTGGCCTATTACACAGCCGTCCGGGCTTACAACAGCGCAGGCGCTGGTCCCTTCAGCGCCACGGTTAACGCGACCACCAAGAAAACCCGTAAGTTCAATCTCATGTTTCCAGTTTTTTGAATGTGAAGAAAAGGAATCTTCATTATCGGTGATAGTCTCCTTTATCACCTGAACGGATAACTCAAGGCGTTAATCCCACTGAGCAATGAAATCCTGCTTCCACACTCTGGCAAGCTCCGAGGCATTTACATTGCGACTTTAACAATATTCCTAACTCTTTTAAGTAGACTCTCCATGTGAACGTAAATGTACATCGTAGCAAAGTGTGCTTGTGGGTATGTAGTCCATCTAGTCTTCTTTTTATCTGTGTTTGCCTTCGTTGGGTCCACCATCGTGGGTCTTTGTTCTGTGACACTTGGGCTAAGCATGATAACTGGAAGTTACACCAACACACCTGCAAGCCTGCTTTCTAAGCTTTTAGTTTTTTTCTTACATGGCTTAAAAGATTCCAAAATGAATTAAAATGCAATAATAATCAGACTGTGTGGCCCACGTAAATAGAGGCACAATAAAAATTCTAGCCAGCAATGCCAACATTGTCTTCAAGCCCAGTCTTTGTTACCTCATGAGCTTTGGTGATGTTACTCTTAAATTAGTCACCAGGAAAGACAGTTATTTGCATTTAGTTACTTTCTCATAGCACATTTATGCTAGTTCGAATGAACTGTTTAGTTGCTGTCATTGTGATCATAGCTAACAGTGGCTGAGAAAATTCAATGTCCCAAGTACTTAATGATCCCCCTGATTTCAATTCTAAGGCTGAGGCAAACAAAGCACAAAGGGGTTAAGGACTGCCAGCACGCTGATAGTTTTGTTTGTGGATAATCCGTTTCTTAATTTATACTCTAAATTTAGTTCTGCACATCTCTGTGCTTCACAAAGTTTACAGAGAAAAAAAACACCTGTTGTTCCTGGTGGGCAGTTGAAAGGATACATTCTCTTTGTAGACTGCCGTGTCCAAATTTATTTGAAAGCATACACTCATTGCATAAACTGCTAAGAATGCCAGCAATGTATAGATGAATATTATGGGCAAGACATATTATAATATTGATAACTTAAAATACACATGAAGGATAATCTTACTACTTTAGATGTTTATTGACCACTGCCATTTGATGGAGGAAATTTGTATGTTTATCTTTGCATTATTTATAAACCGAAAAAATGTGACTAGCAAATTATTAGCATAATGAGCACTACAGAGCATCAGTATAGCAACAGAGGCATTTATTTCCTTCTGTAGCATTCATTTGTAAGCAATCCACTAATGTGAGGATTTAACAGTGTCCTTATCTCATTACTAGGGAAAGTGTAGCCTAATCTCTTATGAATAACACAGAGTTAGGCCAAGAATATGCTATTTGAAATACATAAACAGAAAATGGTTCGTATTTGCAACTTTTCAGTAAAGATATTTGGTTCTCTTGGTAATAACTGAGTATTACTAAAGCTTAAATATTCTCATTATTCATATTTTAAAAGCCAGCATTAATAAAAAATGCTGATTGTAAAAATACACTCAAGCAAGTTTACTTGACTCTTTCTTCTGACTTATTAATCAATGTGATTGCTCACTAAGAAAAATTTAAAAATAACATAATGGGCTGGCAAGATTGGTAAAGATACTTGCCTCTGAGCTTGCAGACCTGAGTTTCATGGAACCCACAAGGTAACAAGAAAGAATGAACTCTATCAAGAAAAGTGTCCTCTGACTTTCACAATGTGATATGGCCATTCATATGTACAAACACACACACCCACACACACACACTAAATAATAACTGTACAAATAATATAAAAGACAAGATGATATCGGAGGCATCAGTGATGAACTTTGTAAACCTGGGGAAATGGAAGGAAGAGAGCAGCCATGTGTTAATAATACACAGTGAATGACATAAAGTCTTAAAAAATAAACCACACCCCTCTATAATGGAGAGCCGGCCTAGAAAGACAAATTTCCTCATAATGATGATGATAATTATGGTTTTAACAGCTAACACTTAGTGAGCAATTTGTGCTCACAGTTCATAACACTGTTCGTGTACTGATTCCTAATTCTCATGGTAACATTGCCTTGGAAGCTATTTGTGTCTTCACTTTAGAAAGGAAAAGGCTGAGCTCCTGGAAGTTTAGACTCCCTCAAAGAGATGGCAGAGCACATGACAGGGCAAACATCCAGAATGTTTTAAGTCCTGTCTCCTCCTCTCTTTCAACCACATACTTAGAATATCCATGTCTCTTTCAACACCAGAGTTTATTATGATTTTGCTCTGTGCTTGGAGACTGAGTAAGATGCCCAGAGGTAGTCAGGGCTGGTACAACTGAAGTCTTATGGAATTTCACCAAGTGAATAAAACCTCTTTCTAAAATAGTATTCTCCTGGTGCTGCAGTTCACCTACCTCTGCACATCGTCCTATAAATGTTGCTAACAATGGTTTTCTAAATTGTATGGGAAATTTCATAAGCTCTTCAGTCATCTTAAAATTGGATATAAAGAGTATGTATTCTTTTTTAAATTATGCTAGTGATTTTTAAAGCATGTACCAAAATAGAACAAGACAGCATCTTTCATAGCTATTTCTGATGTTGTTACTGGCAGCTTTGAATAATCATCCTAAGCATTGATGAGGTTTAGCTTCCAGTCCTAGTTAAGAACTCTGACAAGGCTCCCATGATAATCATTTAAAGAAATCAGCTGTATGCTGCAGGTATAAAGAGCTGAGATACCAGTTTTGAATCCTGGTGTGGTATCTGTTTTCTCCTCCAGTTCATGAACTTCACAGAGAGTCCTCTGTACCTCAGGCACCCATTCCCCATGGCCAGCCCACTCCAAGTACATGGCAGCCTCTCATTAAACGCTGACTGGATAGCTGGGTGGATAAATGAAAGCTAAAGAAGGAAGCCAGCTTGAACTACTGTTATTAATCAAATGTACTCCCTCCTGACTGCACATCGTGAATTCAAAATATACACTGCAGTCTTTTTCAGTCTAGTTTAAAATTTGCAAGCTGTGTGTCCTTGTAATCATGGAATTCAGCAGCAAGGATTTCCATCAGTGCTGATGTAGGTGCTGTTTCTGATTGTCAAATAACAGAAGGATTCTCAAGCAAAGTACTGTAGCTTCCATTAAACACTTATTTTTTTTTATATCCAAATACTTGTGCTTTCTAAAAGCATTTTTGACGTAACAGTAATTAGCCTCTTCAGTAATTGAAGATGGATTTCTGTCACTCAAAAGCCAAAGAGAAGTAACTCTTATCACCATCAGTCTAATGAGGCTAATGAGAAAATTTTGTAGGTGGCTTGAAAATGTTTGGAAAGTGTTGATTTCTAAAGAGAAGCATATTGACAGTCTCATGCCCAGAATATGTAAGAATGAATCTATAGGACCAACACTCGGCCGCCTGTGGGATAAACCCCCAGTAGCCGTTCTGCGGATGGGTTCAGGCTGAAGCCATGTTCAATGTCATCTAAGAGGATCTCAGAGTGAGTCTTCTTAAGCTGAGCCCTACTTCCTGTCCCTCACCTTCACACATCCATTATAACACCCCCATTTCAGCACACAGCTCGTTGTTTTATTCCTTAGATTCCAAATCACAGACATCCTTGACTCTTTTCTATTGGTGTGTGTGTGTGTGTGTGTGTGTGTGTGTGTGTGTGTGTGTGTGTGTGTGTTCATTTATTGTGTGGGATCTTGTGTAGGCCTACATGGGTCACAGCTCAAGTATGGATGTCAGAAGCATCTTAAAAAGGGTACTTCTATTTCACATTTAGAGTTCTGGGTATTATACTCAGGTTATCCGACAAGCACTTTACCACAAATATCTTTCTCCCCCTTAATTCTGGTTCCTAGAACTTGGAATTGACTTCTGAATTTATCAAGAATCTACTACTTCTCATGGGTTTGGGAATGGCTCAGTAAGGAAAATGCTCAGTGAGTTAGCATGAGACCCTGACACCAAGATCCTTGGACCCACATAAGGCCAGATGTGCTACCTCCAAGCTGCAAGGTAGAAACTAGAGCATCCCCAGAGCCCCTCCACTCACCTTGCCTGACTTATGCAGGGAAACCCAGAGACTGCCTCAAACAAGTTGGAAGGAGAGATCCTAAACCTGTGCTATCTTCTAGCCTTGATAGGCACCCGATAGCATTCAAACCTCCACTAGTCTGCCCATGCTTTCTCTCTCTCCCTCCCTCCTTCTCTCTTCCTCTCAATCTCTCTCTCTCTCTCTCTCTCTCACACACACACACACACACACACACACACACTGCATTCAACAGATGCTACTCTGGAGCAGCAACAAGCTGCTTCTGTCCTTGGGATTAGAAATGGCCATTCACTGTTCAGTAGTGCTAGCCTCTCATAACCTAGAGTGATCTTGTGGCCATCACTCTCTTACTCAGAATTTTTCATTCACTTCTCATCCATTGATGATAAATGTTAAGTCTTTCTCTAAATATTCATGAGACACATTCCTTTCTCTCTCAGATCTTCACACCTCAGCATGCTACCTGACTGCCATACTTAAACTTATATAGCCCGGCATCTCCCAAGGGTCCTGTCTCTTTCTCTGTTTTATTCATGTGCTTACCCGTGATCATCAGCACACATGCTCCATGTTGTATGTGTTTGTTTATTTTAGTTTTAGATTTATATTTCGTTCATTCCATATTTGTGTGTGAGTCGATTGTGTGGATGTTAGCACCACAGTAAACATGTTGCTATCAGAGGATAACTTGCCAAATTTGGATCTCATCTTCTACCATCAGCCTTGGCAGCAAGCACCTTTGCCCACCGAGCCATTTTGCCAGCCCGTGGATGTTATTTTACTGTTACCTCCCCTTGGCTAGAATACCAACTCCTTCAAGCTTCTTTTCATTAATGTTTTATTAGTTCTTGAGCCCTGTCTTCAATTCACTAGTCATAATCAGAACCAGTAAATACTGGTTGATGCTTTAACCTCTGCCACTATTCATAGTGACACAATTTTAGTCCATGCCACTCTTCTAGGTTGCAATATAGCAACTAGGCTTCATACTGTCTATTTTTGAATGATCAAATTATCAGAAAAGTAGAATCATCATATTTTGATGCTTCCACTTCAAACTGTATGGGCTTCTTAGGTTAATGACGATGGGCTAACCAACTGTAAGAAAAAGTAATTTTTCCCACCTTGAAAACCATGGGCATATCTGCATAGAACAGAGGAATTACTTTGATAATTGTGGCAAAAAAAGAAAAAAAGAAAGAAAAGAAAGAAATCCAGGGAAACCTCAGAGAGAGTTTGTTTTGTCTTAGCTTCATGGCTGTCAAGGTGACTGTGCTAGGAGAACAGGCACATTTCATCCACAGTCAGGGAGAAGAGAGCGATGAATGCTGGTGTAGAGCTGGCTTTTTCTTTCATTTTTACTGAGTCTATGACCACAGCCCACAGAATGGTGCTACTCACATTCAGGGTAGTTTTCCATGTCAACTAAATCTCCTTGGAAACACTCCCACAGGCACACACATATGCATAACTAAAATTAATAAAAATAAATCATTAAGGAAACAGTTTTTGTGGTATATGCATTTGGTCAATTTCTAATAGTGACTGGGGCAATATATATCCCAGTATTCGATAGAAAGTGGCTAGGAGTATTTCCTTATCTCAAAATCTCACTTGTTTAGCCAGCCTAATTTAAAATGGTGATGATCTTCTCAAGCAATGTCTTAATGCATAATGTACTTTCAAGAACTGGTGCTAACATCTACTTGCACAGATATTCTCTTTTTATCATAAATGACAAAGAAAAAAAGAGTTGAAAAACATACTGATTCTGTATAATTGACTACAGCAAGCATTCACTCTTAAAATTATATATTTTCAAGGGAGATTCTAATGCCTCTATCACCACTATGGAAATATCACCCTTAAAAACTGCATACAATAATGCCCACTACGTCAACATTCTTTATAACATACCATTGAAGTACACTCATTATAGAACTTTGCAGAGAGAAATTATGGAGTAGACAATATGAGTCAGTTATCATCCCATAACCCAGATTTCTATTTTATGGATGTTTTCTCTTTGGCTGTCTGTTGAATTACGTGCATATAGGCACATGAGCTGTTTGACTTAATTTTCAATTGACACAATTTAGAATCACCTTGGGAATGAGTGTTGTCGATGGAATGTCTAGATCAGATTGGCTTGTGGGAAACTCAGAAGGCAGCAGGATGTCTTGACTATTTTAATTGATCCAGCCTGAAGTGAGTGGTACCATTTCCTAGTATTGGGGCTTGAACTGTACAAGAGCAGAGAAAGCTAGCCAAACGAGCAGGACACGTGTGTGTTCATTTTTCTCTGCTATTGGCTGTGGATGTGATAGAACTAGTTGCTACAGTTTTCTGCCTTAACTTCCTCACAATAATCATCTGTAACCTGAGACTGTGAAATAAGTTAAATCTTCTCCGCCTTATTGCTATTTTGACAAGGTGTTTGATCACAACACCAAGAAAAACCAGGCTAACATAAAGTGTGCTATCTTACCTTGATAATAGGCAACCATTTTTTAAACTGTTTTCCCATTGATAAAAGTGTCTTATGCTCTGACTTTACCTAGGCATAGCCATGTCACTGTCATTGGCTCTTTGCGGACAGACATCTATAGAATAACTGAAATCTCTAATAAAGAAAATGTTGAAAAGTTAGAAAGCCAAACACAGAAAGCATCATGCCAGATGCTTAAAGAGAGACTATAATTAAAAAGACTATTTGGGATAGTGTTATATTATTGTATAATACTTAAATTCTCCCAAGAATTTCAGGGTCCATCCATTTATATTATGTTTTAAATCCAATTAATTATCACCTTTAAATAAAAAAAAATTAGATTTTCCATTCTTTGCTATTATATCATCCTGTCAAAATAGAAGTTTAACAATTAGAAAAAAAGCCTGTAGACTTCAAACCTGAAAGTCATTTTGAAATATAGACCATCTGTTGAGTTAAATCCATTAGATCTAGCCCATGTCCAGCTGTTGTAGATCATATTTTCAGATGAGACAAAGCACAAAGAATGGAGTTTTAAGTTCTACAAGATGCATTGTTAGTCATCTCAGGGTCTTCCTCACTTTGCTACTTGGTTCCATGCCTTCAGATGCCTACTATGTGGCTTTAAAGGTATATACATTGCTGCTTATCTGAGCCACATTAAGCTTGAGTGGACAGTTAAATATCATTAACTGTATGGACACTGCTATGTGAACAATCACCAGAATTCTTTCCATCTCTGGTTTTTACTCTTCTACAAGTCACAAATAGCAGGTACCTTACTGTGTTTATGGGCTTTGGACTGGTTTTCACTTAGCCTAGTGACCTTAACCTTCATCTATGTTCTAGCATGTATTAGAAACACACGTATAGTGTCTCTTAACTCCCATTGAATTATAGCATACTGGAGAATAAATAAATCATATCAAAGCATATCCGTATTGCCTACCTAATAAAATATGACTACTAATCACTGATTTGTAAGCTTGGGGGCTAAAAGAGAGGTTGTCTGGTTAAGAGTTTCTGAGATAGTGGTGTTGTTAGCAGTGTTAGCAAGAGAGCTGATGTGTACCATTTCTAATATTTTAAAAATGAAAAGGGAGCCATTAGCTTCATTTTTAAAGCAAATACTAGACTTGACTGGCGTGTGAAGCCGGCTCACACATAACTATCATTGCTTGGAATGAGACTAAACATTCTATTTATGCTTTTTCTTTATTTTAATATTAAAATTATTTTTAAAAGAGCAGAAATAGGGAATGGAAAGATGACTCAGCAGTTAAGAGTGCTTATTGCTCTTCCAAAGAATGTAAGTTCACTTTCCAGTCCCTACAAGGGCTTCAGTGGCTTACAGTGCCCTATAAATTCAGATCCATGCAATCCAGTGACTTCTCACTTCTCTGGGTATACATGTAATATATGCACACGCAGTCAAAAATACACATATGCATAAGTAAAAATGTACATTTTAAAAACTAAGGAAAGTGAGCAAGTAAGGAAACAGTGAAGAGAAACAAATGAGGGAGAATAGTCAGACAAAGGAGGGAAAAAACAAAAAACAATCTTCCATTATCATTAATTGCATTAATTTTTATAATTTGCATGTTAATTTACATAATTTCTCATCGTTTTTCTTTCTTTTTTCCTTCCTTTCTTCCTTTCTTTTTGTCATTTCAAAAAATAATCCTATCAGACTGAATTAATGAATTTGGGATTCATGCCAAACAAATCACCCTTTATACAATCATTTCTTCTCTGAAGCTGGCATTGGGATAGGCAGTGTAGCCCAAACAATTGGAACTTTCTATAACCTATCAGCACTCATTCATTGATAAAACAATCCATGCTGCAGTATATTTTCTGAATTTCCTCAAATCAAATCAAACCCACCCATTTCTACTGCTGTCAGCCACATGGATAACAGACCTTGGGATGATGCTCTAAATGCATTCATGACATCTGGACAGAGTGAGTAGAACACACTGATTAATATTTCAATCCTAAGTAGCTACCATTGATCTGGTTATCACAGCCCTGCAGTTCAATCTTAGCTGACTTAACCTCATTGTTAATATTCAGTCGGAAACCATTTAAACCATGGAATCATGTTAGTGAGCACACAAAACACTACAGAATGTGCAAGAAATACCATTGTGTTTGGGGCTATTCATCCCATCATATATCTGAAAGCTCTTTCATCTGTAAGTCTAGCTGTATTTCCCTTATGGCAGGAGTTAATGATGATCAGAAATTTCTCTGGAAAGGCAATCTTCTTTTCCCATTACAAATGCAGTTATCGAAATCACATCTTATGTTTCAGTGTACAAGGATGAACTGTTTCATTGCGATTGTAGGCAATTGTGATGCTGTTGATGAATGAGCAATATGTTTGTCATTTTGTGATTGAAAAGAAACTGAACCTCAGTGTCGCTGTGTTCGTCAGTAAACGAATGGACTCTGCCACTTCTCACTCCATCCAATGCCCCCACATTAACACCACACACAGAAACCCTACACCTCACCAGTATAATTTTCCTATCTCATGTTCTTGTAAAGGAACTAACTGTAAATTCAAGTTTATAAAACCCAGATAGTTTCATTAGTTCTCTGATGCAGTTCTCATTAACTTTTTTAGCCTTTTGCATTATTTTTCTCAAAAACTGATTTAAATTTGGGAAATGAAGACTTTAAAATATGGACTCTCTGCTGTGATTTTTCATAGGTATAGCTTTTACTTCATGAGAATGAATCTGTGTAATCCTGCTTTTTTATTGCCTCTCGTTTTGCCCATCTCATCATTCGAGGAGACTGGCTTAAAAATCATCCACACTTCATTTCCTGTGACTTTAATTTGCTCATTTGGCAATTTCTCTCAGCTTCTAGTAGGTGTCAAAATAAGTCCCATGGCTCTCCTGCTTGACTCATCAACATGCACCCTCTAGTGGAGTGGTAGAAAAAGGAATTGCCTATCTTACGTTTTCAACGTTTTCTAGGTATGGGTATGGTATAGTACCATATGGTATCTCATGCTATGATAAAGCCAATTTTCGCAAAATTTAAACATGCTAATCTTTTCTTAAAGTGTTTAAGGAAACATTTAAAGTGCCTCCTAGGTTTTGTCTCATTCCATCTCTGCACCGTGGTTATCAAGGAGAGTTCTCTTCTTCCATGAGCCTCCTAGAATATTTGCTTGTCTGCTCCATCTGAAATATGACTCTGTGCTCAAATCAGTTTTAATCTCTCCTTTTTCATTTCAAGCTCCCAGTCAGCCACCAGGAAATGTTGTTTGGAATGCTACAGACACTAAAGTGCTGCTTAATTGGGAACAAGTGAAAGCCATGGAGAATGAATCAGAAGTAACAGGCTACAAGGTCAGTTGTGGCTCAGACTTCACATTTCCTACTTTTGCAAACATACAAACATAAGGAAAGCTAGTGGAAAGCTTATTTTCAAAATATTGGTGATATGGCTTCTTAATATATGTGAAAACAACTATCAAGCTTTTCCTAAAAAGATCATTTCCTGAAAATATCTGACTTGTTAAATAGTTATATGAGATAATTTTGCTTCATAAGGAACTCAAGCATGATGGTTATAGCATTTATTATTTATTTTCAATGCTCACCAAATACTACTCTTAGAACAGCTGTAAGGGTTGCTCACGATTCCTTGTCCCATACAACCAAAGATACATTACCCATGGCTCTGTCTGTTATCTATTCTTGCTGCAAGCATTGTGGGGGAGCAGAGCAACTTGAGGAGATCCCTAAACCTTTAGGGATTTGGGCACAAGTGAAGCCATATTTACAGCTTCAAAGGACTTCAGTTTTACCCAGTTTATGAGTGTTGGGTTTAATAACGATGTACTAAATAATCTTAAGCTTTAGAGTTAAAGAAAGATAGGTGCCCAGAATAAAGTTAAGACATACTCTAGAGCATGGATGTGGCTACCATTTCCTCAAAGGATGGTCAAGTTCATTGTTTTTTTATAATAATCATATAAGGTATTTTTGGGCTTTGAAATTACTATAGTCACAAGATTGCTAAGCTTAAATGAGATTGTTGGGAGTTTGCTGAGAGGTAACTAACGGGATTACAGTTGGTAAAATATGTCTATCTCACAATAATTCTGAAAAATAGGGTTTATTTGCTTTACAAAGATAACAGTTTTGTTTATAATCCTCAGGAAATGACTGCTGAAAGGAATGAGTCCCTTCCCAAATTTTTATACTTTCCTTATTAATCCTGGTTCATTGTTACTTTATATAAAATATCTATCAGAAATAGAATGTTAGCTTTATGTTGACACCCTTTACATCAAATATAAATGGCTCAAAAGTTTTGCTTCAAGGATAGGGAGAAGCCTCAATCAAACCCAGAAGCAATGATCTCCTCCTTTCACATATTCCATAATCTCCCTGTGTTTCTATTCTACCCCATTCACCAATGTCTAACCTAACTGAGATTCTCCATGGAAACAGTTCAGTATTCATTCATCCAGCCTCCTCAGTTTTGAAAACCTGATGGTTCCAGAATGTTTACCCATGTTTAAGACCTAACATGGAGTACACTTTATACTATGGTGGTGTAGAGACCTAAACATATTTTGGAGTGACAAAGTTTGTGAAAGGCATAGAAGCTAGCTATATAAAAAGGGAGTTTATTTATGTCTTCTAGGTTTTCTATAGGACTAGCAGTCAGAATTATGTGCAAGTGCTGAATACAAATAAAACTTCAGCTGAACTGTTGCTGCCTATCAGTGAAGACTACATTATTGAAGTCAAGGCCACCACAGATGGAGGGGACGGCACCAGTAGTGAGCAGATCAGGATTCCAAGAATAACCAGTAAGTCGGTTGAGCTCATTCTCCCCTTAACTTTTATCACTGTCGTTGAACCCTATAATAAGTCAGAGATTGGTGTGCTGCCTATTTGTTTTCCCCAGCATGCATTTTGGTATGCATGCGGCATGTACCATAAGGGCAGAAAGAACACCATTAGAATGCATGGAAGAAGGAAAGTCAAGGAACAACATTAAATACTATTTACCAAAATGTATTATTTAAACTCTTTGATTTCTGCCTACATTTGCCTTGGAATTATCTGCTCAAGTCAAATTTTCTAAACACTTCTCAAGGCTAACATTGAGCCACACACAGGTTTTCATACTTTTAATATTTCAAGGTGTAGTGGTTCAAGCCAATAATCTCTAGACTCAAAGAGTTCCAACCAGAAAAATCCTGAGTTCCAGATCAGCCTACGCTACAAAATTAGTTTAAGGACAGCCTGGGTTACATAGTGAAATTCTTTCTGTTTCCAATTGTTCATCCCTTCTAATTGCAGACAAAATATTAGTTCCTTCAACAGAAAAATTAAAATTTGAAAGATCATAATCTACTTACAAGTACTGGACAGAGACAGGATTTTGGAATATCTATTTTTAATTTTACAGGCACTTCACACAAACTTATGCTCCAAAAAATCCCAAGAAATTGATTTTATGGTGGAAATTTCAATTTCTAAGTTAAGGGAAACAGTCTCTTGGGTGCATATTTTCTCAATGACAAGACAAAATAAATTCTATCCTTACTTTTGATGAGGTTGTTTTTCCAGTTTCAACTAAAGTTAAAGTATGTGAAATGAACAGACTGGAGTCATTTACTAAAACTTGGATATATCAGTACCTTCTGTGTTCTCAGCAGCCAGTGATTCTAGGTTAGGCTCATGTTGTGATTTAACTGTGATAGAACAGGCTTTAGTTTCATTCCAGTGTGTCTTAGTTCATTCAAACTACTTTTTTGTTTTGTTTTGTTTTGTTTTGTTTTGGTTTGGTTGCT
Organism: Uromys caudimaculatus; assembly: GCA_028551405.1. Lineage (NCBI taxonomy): Eukaryota > Metazoa > Chordata > Mammalia > Rodentia > Muridae > Uromys > Uromys caudimaculatus. The sequence continues at coordinate 26,569 of JAPYYD010000846.1, read as the reverse complement.
TGTTTTTTTGTTTTGTTTTGTTTTGTTTTGGAAGGGGGTGTTTATTCAGTGTTTCTATGTGTAGCCCTGGCTGGCCCGAGACTTGCTTTGTAGACCAGCCTGGACTGCCTCTGCCTCCTGGGTGCTGGAATTAAAGGCTTATGCCATCATCACCACCCAGATCAGACTACTTTTATAAGAGCATCATTATCTAGCCATTTTATAACTGCAGGAATTTATTCCTCATGCTTTCAGAAACTAGAAAATCCATGATTACGGTGCCTACAGAATCATAAACGTTTTCAAAACATTTCCGATCCAAATTTCACCAAAGAAACTGAGTTACCTTTTTGGGTTCTTGATGTTATTAACAAAAGAATTTAGAAATGGACTCAATAGTTTGCTTGACCACAGTTTTATTCACGTTTAGGAGAAGAACAATGTGGCAGGCAAACTGTAAATTGGGCAGCTGCCTGGAGGAGGAAGATGGAGACTAGGAAGAGGAAAAGTTCATGCCTTTTGCAATGGAGGCTAACAAGCAGCGACAATAAAATACAATAAAATAAAATAATAAAAGTATTTGGGGAGCCTTATAGAAGGAGTGAGACAGTCCAGAGGGTATAGAAGTTGCTTAGGCTTTGGGCCAAAATCCAACAAAAAAGACAAAGAAAAATAAAAAATTAATTAGGACTCAAAAGCAAGGAGGTCACATGGCTACGCTCCATAGTATTCTCCATGCTTCCACAGCTTCCATGCTGCCTGTGGGAGGACAAGTGCCTTCACTAAGGGGCTTCTGGGAAGGCAAAGTATTTTATCTCGCTCAGGGGATAATTATTCCTCCCATCTTAGCTTGGCTTCAGGTGATTCAGATCTCCTAGGAGAGCGGACTCCTAGCTAGGTAATTAAAAAGCCCAGAGATCAGGATAGAATTCATAATCTATTCTTTTGACCTGGAGAAAGTACTTCTGCCCTGTTACCTTGGCTTTTTTCACATGGTAATTTAAGTGTGGGGAGTGTCATAGCTGATGCTTAAGATTCTTGAGTTACCTGGAAAGCAGAGCCTGGAGTCCAAAGCCTGAAAGACCTGCAAGGCTGCTGCTGCTGCTGCTACTACTACTACTACTGCTACTACTACTAGCATGAATATCATTACAAGTGAAGACAAGATTTTAGTATAATTTTAGAGGGACCTGAAGCGTTCAATCTCCAGTGTTCTGATGACAGCCCTTGCTAATGAGCCCTTTATCATCCTTGACAGGTATGGATGCGAGAGGATCCACTTCAGCCATTTCTAACATCCACCCTGTGTCAGGTTATATAACCGTCCTACTGTTCTTTATTGTAAATGCTTTGTGGTGATAGGGCTTTTTTTTTAATTATTTACTGGAAAGTTAATTGGTTACTCCCCCAAAAAAGTGCTTTCTGAAACAGTGATTATGCATGTTTTTTTTCAGCTATGTGTTTTTAAATTTCTACTTCATTATAGGTAAAATATGAATATAATAAAAACAGTAAATCCTTTTAGAGGAATCTGAGATGCCTTAATATTTGCTTGGTAAACCAAAGGAACTTGCAAATTACACACTGCAAACTTTTGATAGAAATATTCTTGTGTTATGAGTTTAATCACTTGCCTATGTGTGTGGCACAAACAAACACAGGATACATAGAAACACAGTGCACACATGATATATGGAAACACATAGTACATATACGGTACACACAACACACACAATGCACAGCACACACACACAAACACACACACACACATACACACACAAACACACAGAGTTTTTCTATACTAAAAAACTCATTTATTCCAAATATTCTGTTCCCATTATTACAACATCATCTATCATTTTTAAATTACTAATTTGAATCCCTCAGAGGAAAAAAATGCACTTACACCATTATTATGGAAGGGAGCAGCCTGGATGGGAGTATTGTTAGAAAATGCTACTCTCAGGTTGGGGGAGTGACACTTACTTCAGTGTGCTCCGTATGGCTGTGAGATTTCCTTTGTCACTTTATCCTCTCATATTTCACTTATTTATTCTATAAAATGAGGTGACAATATTTCTCCTATCTGCCTTTACTGCAAGAATTCATTGTTAAAAACATAGAAAGAAATATGAATGCATGGTTGCCTTCCTCATGCAGTGTCCCTGTGCAGAATCTTACCTGAACCTCCTAAGGTGACACAAACCAGGCACTTCTTTGAAGCTTGCTGGCATTGCATGCTCTCCTTAGGATTACCTGTCTTCTTCAAAGATGGAAATTGAACCTGAGCGAAGATTGTAACATTGTTTCTTTTTGTTGGTATTTACAAAGAAAAAGATGGAACATAGAAATGAATACATTTTATCCTTCCTCAAAAATTAAAGTGAAATTATGTGAGAATTAGAACTCATTCTCTTTCTATGTAAAAATAAGCTTTCAGATTTTGTCAAATCCCAGTAGAGAAAATAAGAAAAGAACTCTATCTTAACCCAAATATGAAACAAAATGTATATAATTCTTCATTTATAATTCTTTATCCATTAAGGCGCCCTCTCTTTGGATGGCAGAGATTTTTTTTTTTTTTTAATGAAATTCCACTCTCTATCTCATAGAGTCAGGCAGGCTTTTCCACTTCCAAGTTAAATTTGTAAAAGAACATGGTGATGTTCCTGGCTTTGATATGGATGACTCAAGTCTTTCAATATGTGGTTTTCAAAGGACTGCGGAAGACATAACTTCACAGTAATATGTAAAAGGTATATGAAAATTAGCAGATTGAGTGCTAGGCATTCAAAATCAAATTTTTACCACTTACCTACCAATTTCACATTTTGCTGGAATTTTTTCATATTACTCAAGGTAGCAAAATTGGAAGACGATGGTTTAGCTCTCAAGAAACATTGAACATTAGCCAAATTCTGATACCATTTTAGTGTACCACCCTTCCTTCAGAGATTCCATTTAAGATAAGGTCACTATGTAAAAAGGAGAATCATTTTTTAAGTTTTTCTGTAGAGTCTGTATATACTGTATATATCAAGAAGAAATCTGAATGACAAGTTGATTTCATATGACCATTGATATTTCAGTCAGAACATGGGGAAACACTTTCTCCAGCCCCTGTGCTTTATGGTACATATATCAGAACTATACCTGTTTTATTTCCTGATGACTCCTAGAATTTGTTCCTATAGTTTGTTTGTTTGTTTGTTTGTTTGTTTGTTTTTTGCAAGATGGCTATTCTCTTGTTTCCTGTTGTTTCTATCAGTATATCTCCATGAGATGTAGACACTGTTTCATATTGAAAAGTCTAAATTTTACTCTTTAAATTCCTGTGTGTGTATCCTATGGTTATCTGTATGTATGATTTTCTATTATTCTAATAAAATTTATAATAATCAAATTGTTCTGCACTGTTCATCATGGCTTGGTGGAGGGACACACCCACGTAGGAAGGGGGACATGCCATTACAGCAACATTGTTGGTATTACTCCGTATACTTCTCAGCCTACATTTGACTTTTACATCTTTTAAATTTTAATATTTTTGTTTATGCTCTACTAAGTCAGTAAAACCTATAATTTGACACAATGTCTTCTACATTCAGCATAATTCCTATGTGCTTCAAAGGGCTTGATAGAAAAAACAAAAAATGCCTAATAGACTTATGATTCATAATTTCTTCTACTTGATTTTGTCATTAGTAGAAACTCACACAGTTTTGAAAAAAGTGGGTTTTTTTGTTTTTTGGGGGTTTTTTTGTTTGTTTGTTTCTTTTTTTTTTTTTTTTTTTTTTGAGACAGGGTTTCTCTGTGTCGCCCTGGCTGTCCTGGAACTCACTCTGTAGACCAGGCTGGCCTCGAACTCAGAAATCCACCTGCCTCTGCCTCCCAAATGCTGGGATTAAAGGCATGGGCCACCACTGTCCTGCTTGTTTTGTTTTTTGTTTTTTGGGTTTTTTTTGTCTGTTTTGTTTTGCAACAGTGTCAATGTATCACATTCTACATAGATTTTTTTCTCTTTGGGATCAGAGGTAGACTTTGCTTGAAATGATCACTGTGATAGAGTACATTCTAAATATTTGTAACTTGCTAATGATTCATTTTTGAGTTTATAAACAATTTCAAAAGTTAATGTTAGTGTAAGAGAAAAGAGAACAAAAATATTCCAGTCACCTTCTCGTACTAGACAAGGAGTTTATAGAAGAATTAAAGGGGAAACTCTATAGATCTCTCTCTCTCTCTCTCTCATCAGATATTTTCTTTATTTACATTTCAAGTGTTATCCTTTTTCCCGGTTTCCCCCTCTCCCCCTGTTTCTATGAGGGTATCTATGGGGCATCTACGGAGCCTTCATAGTACCAAGGACCTCTCCTCCCATTGATGCCAGACAAGGCTATCCTCTGCCACATATGCAACTGGAGCCATGGGTCCCTACATTTGTACTCCTTGGTTGGTGACTTAGTCTCTGGGAGCTCTGGGGTTTTGGTTGGTTGATATTCTTGTTCTTCCTATGGGGTTGCAAACTCCTTAAGCTCCATCAGTCCTTTCTCTAACTCCTCCATTGGGGACCCCGTGCTCAGTCCAATGGTTGGCTGTGAGCATTCGCCTCTGTATTTGTCAGATTCTGGCAGAGCCTCTCAGGAGACAGTTTTATCAGGCTCCTATCAGCAAGCACTTCTTGGCATCCACAATAGTGTCTGAGTTTGGTGTCTATATAGGATGGATCCCCAGGTGGGGCAGTCTCTGGATGGCCTTTCTTTCAGTCTCTTCTCTACACTTTGTCTCCATATTTGCTCCCCTGAGTATTTTGTTCCCCTTTCTAAGAAGGACCGAAGCACCCACACTTTGGCCTGCCTTCTTCTTGAGCTTCATGTGGTCTGTAGAGTCTCTCTCTCTCTCTCTCTCCCTCCCTCCCTCCCTCCCTCCCTCCCTCTCTCTCTCCCTCCCTCCCTCCCTCCATCTTTCTTTCCCTCACTCTGGCTCTGTGTATGTGTGTTGCGTGTGTGGTGTGTGGTTGTCTATATGATATGTGGAGGTGTGGGGGTTGTTGAAATTTAAGCCCAGTTGAGATGGTTGTATTAGTATTTTCTAATAAAAGGCAAATACCCTGAGACTGTGCAGATAGAAATCACACATAAAGCAGTCCTAATTCCTGGTGCTAGTGAAATGGAAGAACGAGAGACCAGCTTTGCATGATATGTCCACCAATGTCAGGGCACCCTCACTAACTGCTTGTCATGGTCTCTTGCTACAAATCCAAAGCTTCAGATTCCCTTTCTGAGGAATGCAAGTATGATAGAATTCCCCTCATTGAGGTTTTTCTTTGACAACTGCTGAGCCCCTTGGTGCAGAATGTCCTGTTCTGTGAGCTGAAGCTGTTGATACTACCCACTGATGACAGGATGTTAGTAAGGTAAATGGTGTGTATAGCTCTTATAGAGTCACACTGTTATTATCCCCATAGGTAGAAAAGAACAAATGACTTCCTTCAGAAGGTAGTTTTATGTCTCTCTTAATTTCATTGTACTAAGGACAATGCTATATGAGTCTCAGAGCTTTAGAAGAGAACTGATTCTGGAATTCAGTTTTTCTAAACTAATATGTAACATTGTTAACATCCAAAGTTACTTATTTACTCTTCTAACCCTTACATCATTTCCTTAGTCAGGTTCCATGGAGCCCATTTCACAGATGATGAATAGTTAGAAACTTGAACAAGGGCATCCTGTGACAAGCACAGTAAAATTCGACTCAAGGTAGTTAGTTCAGCTTCAACCCTTGAACATTAAGTGAGGTAAAGATCTTTGTCTCTCTTAACATTAGATATGCCAGGCTGGAAGGTTCAGAGCAGCTTGCGTTTGACTTCAGAGTGGACGTTGTGCCTCCTTTATTGAGTGTGTGATTGGGGAGCCTAAAAATTCTTAATTAATTTTCATAAAACTTTTTCTTTAAAACTTTTGAAGACAGCACGAGTTGATTTTCAACCATCATTGTCATGTTCGTTGAAAACCAACCAGCCTAACTCAGGAGGATGAGGCAAATGTGAGGGGAGGAGACTGTTACAGATTCCTCTATTCCAATTAAAATCCCTCCTGCTGGGTCACATTCACACAATGCCAGCTTTTTTTTTTTTTATTTAAAATTAATCTTAATTGGGTTCTTTTTTTTTCTAAAGCATTTTACCCTTTTTAAAAATGAGAAAAGATGCATGAGTATTCAGTGTAATTTGGATATACTTCAGTAAATATTGGAAGTATAAACAACCTACAACAGTAATTATGAAATCAGCAATTAGTAAACTCTGCCATTCTCTTAAAAGTAAATATGTAAACAGATTGTACTGTGGTGCATTTCAATCATTAGGTGTTTTTGTTTGTTTGTTTTTATTTAGGCATACACCCTAATTTCACATACCTTGCTTTACATGCAGGCAATAATTACTTCCTGGACATCACAGAGAATTCATACATTGATAAGAAAATTTAGCTTGCAAAGGATGAACTCTGTCCATACTTACCAGCCTTTATTCTCATTGTGTTGATTCCTACTTTACCCTTTGATATTATCTTAGCTCCTTGTGATTCTACCTTGACCATCAATACTGTGGGGAAGGGAGAGAATCAGGCCTGATGTAATTGAATATTACTTGAGGAAACACAGAAAAGGCAGCAACAAATGATAAGGCTGGCAAATGAGCACATTTACACCGGCCTCAGACCGTAGAAATTAACAGACACAAAGGTCTGTAAGATGTACTCCCATGCCTGGCTAATGAGGAAGTGAAATGTCCCTGGCAGGGGGATTCTTGCATCAGCATTTGCAAGTTTCCAGCATGCTCATAGGGAAGGCTTTTGCCAGGTTGAAGTTTAAAGATGACAGAGAATCGCCATTGGGATGCTAATGTCTGTAGTACACTGTCCTCATGAGGGGCTCCTCTTTTCACATTCGTTACCAGCTTGATGAAATAACCAGCCATTTCTACTTTCTCCTATTTTACTTTGTTAATTTCCCCCTACATTGATTGTCCCTGCTGATAAGTTATGACCCTTAAGAAAATAGTAGGTGTTGTACAATGTATATGGAACTTATACATTCAAAGTGGTGGACATATATTTAAAAGTTAACAAATCTGGTAAGAAAGTTGAACAAGAGACTGAGAGCATTCTAGACAGAATCTGACTAGAATTCTATCCATGTCCCTAAAAAACTATCTGGCCCTTGGTATATAGGTTAATTTTTTCCACATATCTAAAATCACACACAGACACAAACACACACACACACACACACACACACACACAAACACACAAATATACTTACAGGATGTGATTGCAGGAGCTTTTTATCAGACTATGGCTCATGGTTTCTCAAGAACACTGTCTAGCAAAGTAATAATCTTCACTGTTCTATTATTAGGCTTTAGAATCTAGATCATTCTTTAAGAGTCAGCCAGTAGATCTACACCAGAACAAAATGGAAGAAGGATTGTGAGCATTGACTACTCACTGTCAGGTGATTTTCTGCCTTTTGGTAAGAGATAGCAAAAGACCACCTAGGGAGATTCTTCACACAATGAAGCTGGGAGAGAGCAAGGGAAAGTCTGAGAGGGCAAAGGAGCCCTAGAGTGTATGCTGGAGTGGTTATAAGCACTGAGACCAGGCTAAAGGAGCTCCTGGGACCTTGCTGAACACACAGACAAACTTAGTCACTCAGAGCAGCACCCTCATGCACATGAAGCTGTCACAGATGAAGGCTAGAACAATTCTTCACAAGGCATCATTTAGGAAGGAATGAAATCAGAGGCTGAAAGTTTGACTTGTGTTTTGAGAGTGTTTAGTGCTTTTCTGCAAACAAAGCATGTGACATGTGTTCCTCAGAAACTGGAGTAATGGAGTTGGAAAAAGAGCCCCTTGACCTGGCAGAGCTGGCCTACGCTTCTGATGATTTCTAGTTAGGAACTTGAAAAGTCTGAGGCACTGAGTAACATTCATAGTATGGACCCAGGGTAAGAATATGAAGCCAACAGGGTTCAGCCTTCAGAAGTCATGCCTAATTTGTACGCTCCAGACCTCTGTTGAGGAGGCTGTACTGTTTGTTTTCTTCCCTAAGACAAATTCCTTCACACTTCCGAGTCCACTACCAACGAATGATAAAGTACATCTTGATGGGACTTAAGTTTCAGATGGGGCTCCACGGGCTTTTTCTACAGAATGAAATAAAATCATCTCCCCTCTGAATTTAAACACATTTTTTTTTGTGGGTGTTCAGATGGCTGACCGTGAGGCAGGCAGTTATTGTGTAAGTCTGGTGGCAGAGATCCACCAAGGGACTCAGCTCCGGAAGGTTGGCGGGCTGAAAGAGTGAGATAGCCCAGCGAGAGATCTGTTGTGGCCCACAGGTTGCTGGCCTGAACACAGGCTCTCTTTTTTTTTTTTTTGATACTTTATATTTCCAACGTTTCCCCCATTCTGGGTCTCCTCTTTGGAAACCCCTATCCCCTCCCCTTCCCTGCCTCTATGAGGGTGTTCCACCTCCCACCCACCTGCCCACCCACTCCAGTCTTCCCACCTTGACATTACCCTTTACTGGGGTCTCTGACACCCTCAGGCCCAAGGGCCTCTCCTCCCCCTGATGGCCAAAAAGGCCCTCCTCTGCCACGTATGTGGTCTGAACCATGGGCCCCTCGATGTGTATTCTTTGGTTGGTGGTCCAGGCTCCAGGAGGATGGGGGGGGGGGTGTCAGGCCAGTTGACAATGTTGCTCCCTCCATGGGGCTGCAAACTTCCTCAGCTCCTTCAGTCCCTTCTCCCACTCCTCCATCTGGGACCTCACACTCAGTCCAGCAATTACTGTAAAGTGAAACTTGGGTATTCCGAATTTGTCTCTCATCCACTTCTGCATAGGCTTTTTCAGTAGTAACAGCAGTCAATCTTGTCTTGAAAGTCAAGGCAAGAAAGGACACTGTCAATAGGACAGCAACCAACAGATTGGGAAAAGATCTTAACCAATCCTATGTCCGATAGAGGGCTAATATCCAATATATACAAAGAACTCAAGAAGTTAGACTCCAAAAAACCAAATAACCCCATCAAAAAATGGGGAACAGAGATAAACAGAGAAGTCTCAACTGAGGAAATTTGCAGGGCTGAGAAGCACCTAAAGAAATGCTCAACATCCTTAGTCATCAGGGAAATGCAAATCAAAACAAGTCTGAGATTCCACCTCACACCAGTCAGAATGGCTAAGATCAAAAACTCAGGTGACAGCAGATGCTGGCGAGGATGTGGAGAAAGAGGAACACTCCTCCATTGCTGGTGGATTGCAAGCTGATACAACCTCTCTGGAAATCAGTTTGGCAGACCCTCAGAAAAATGGTCATAATACTACCTGAGGACCCAGCTATACCTCTCCTGGGCATATACACAGAAGATGCTCCAACATGTAATAAAGACGCATGCTCCACTATGTTCATAGCAGCCATATTTATAATAGCCAGAAGCTGGAAACAACCCAGTTGTCCCACATCAGAGGAATGGATACAGAAAATGTGGTACATCTACACAATGGAGTACTACTCAGCTATTAAAAACAATTACTTAATGAAATTTGCAGGCAAATGGGTGGAGCTTGAAAATATCATCCTGAGCGAGGTAACTCAGTCACAAAAGAAAGAACATGGTATGTACTCACTGATAAGTGGATATGAGCCCAAAAGTTCAGAATACCCAAGTTTCACTTTATAGTAACCATTGGACTGAGAGTGAGGTCCCAGATGGAGGAGTTGGAGAAAGGACTGAAGGAACAGCATCAATGGGCCTGACCCCTCCCCCCGGGCGTCCTGGAGTTTGGACCACCAACCAAAGAATACACATCGAGGGACCCATGGTTCGGACCACATATGTGGCAGAGGATGGCCTCATTGGCCGTCAGGAAGAGGAGAGGCCCTTGGGCCTGAGGGTGTTAGAGGCCCCAGTAAAGGGGAATGTCAAGGTGGGAACACGGGAATGGGTGGGCAGGTGGGTGGGAGGTGGAATTCCCTCATAGAGGTGGGGAGGGGAAGGGGATAGGGGGTTTCCAAAGAGGGGACCTAGAAAAGTGGAAACATTGGAAATGTAAATAAAATATCAAAAAAATTAATTAATTAATTAAAAAAAAAGAAAGTCAAGGCATGATAAAAGATATGAAAAGAGCCTGGGAACAAAAAATAGTCACCTAATTGAACATATTGGGAAATATTAGTTTCACAGTAATGACATATATCTTAAAAAGGAAGAGAGTAATTTTTATGCTTCAAGATTTGTGCGTTCTGAAGAAAGAAAGGGGGCTCTTAGGAAAGAAAAGGAGGACTAACAGGAAAGAAGAATGGAGAAGACAAGATGGAGGGGGTGAGTATGATTAAAGTATGTGTGTGTGCAAATCTGTAAATAATAAGTGTACATAAGTGTAAATATATCAATATGAATGCACAAATTCACAAACACACACACACACTATATATATATACACATACATATATATATACACATACTATATATATATATATACACATAAATGTATACTTTTCTATCATTTTTACAGAAGGGTAATTGTGAAACAAACAAGGCAAAGAAACCACAGGTAGTGTACATGCTATTCTTATGTCAACTTGACACTCAAATTAGAGTCATCTGAAAGGAAGGAGCCTGGTTAAAATGTCTGCATATAACCCAGCTGTAAGGCATTTTCTTAATTAGTGATTGATGGGGGATGGCCCAGCCCATTGTTGGTGGTGCCATCCCTGGGGTGTTATCCTGGGTTCTATAAGAAAGCAGGCTGAGCAAGCCATGGGAAGCAAGCTGGGAAGCAGCATTCCTCTATGGTCTCTGAGTTAGCTCCCCCCTCCAAGCCCCTGCCTTGGATGAGTTCTTATCCTGACTAGGAAGGTGATAATAATATGGAAGTGTGGTCATCAGGGAAATGCAAATCAAAACAAGTCTGAGATTCCACCTCACACCAGTCAGAATGGCTAAGATCAAAAACTCAGGTGACAGCAGATGCTGGCGAGGATGTGGAGAAAGAGGAACACTCCTCCATTGTTGGTGGGATTGCAAGCTGGTACAACCACTCTGGAAATCAGTCTGTCAGTTCCTCAGAAAACTGGACATAATACTACCTCAGGACCCAGCTATACCACTACTGGGCATATACCCAAAAAATGCTCCAACTTGTAATAAGGACACATGCTCCACTATGTTCATAGCAGCCGTTTTTATAATAGCCAGAAGCTGGAAACAACCCAGATGTCCCTCATCAGAGGAACGGATACAGAAAATGTGGTACATTTACACAATGGAATATTACACAACTATTAAAAACAATGATTGCACGAAATTCTTAGGCAAATGGATGGAACTAGAAAATATCATCCAGAATGAGGTAACCCAGTCACAAAAGAACACACATGGTATGTACTCACTGATAAGTGGATATTAGCCCAAAAGCTCAGAATACCCAAGATACAATTCACAGACCATATGAAGCTCAAGAAGAAGGAAGACCAAAGTGTAGATGCTTCAGTCCTTCTTGAAGGGAGAACAAAATATGCATGGGAGGAAAAACAGAGACAAAGTATAGAGCAGAGACCGAAGGAAAGGCCATCCAGAGACTGCCCCACCCAGACACTATTGTGGATGCCAAGAAGTACTTGCTGACAGGAGCCTGATATAGCTGTCTCCTGAGAGGCTCTGCCAGAGCCTGACAAATACAGAGGCGGATGCTCGCAGCCAACCATTGGACTGAGCATGGGGTCTCCAATGGAGGAGTTAGTGGAAAGACTGAAGAAGCTTAAGGGGTTTGCAACCCCATAGGAAGAACAACAATATCAACCAAACAGACCCCCCAGAGCTCCCAAGGACTAAACTACCAACCAAAGAGTACACATGGAGGGACCCATGGCTCCAGCCACATATGTAGCAGAGGATGGCATTGTCTGGCATCAATGGGAGGAGAGGCCTTTGGTTCTGTGAAGGCTATATGCCCCAGTGTAGGGGAATGCCAGTGTGGGTAGGTGGGAGTGGCTGGGTGGGTGAGCGAGCACCCTTATAGAAGCAGGGGAAGGGGAATGGATAGGGGGTTTCTGGAGGGGAAACCAAGAAAGGGGATAACATTTGAAATGTAAATAAAGAAAATATCTAATAAAAAAATATGGAAGTGTAGGCTGAATAAACCCTTTCTCCCCAACTCGCTTTTTCTCATGGTATTTTCTTGCAGCAATAGAAACCCTAACTGAGACAGTGGTTATGTATATTTTCCAGTGAAATAATTATTGAAAAGAGTTCACTTATTTCATCACACATATATCTTTCACAGACGTCAGCTAATAACAATCTTCTTTAAGCCTGAGCGGCTCATCCCTCAAGCGAGGTCAGTAAAGTTGTCAAAGGGAATCCTCTTCACTGCTTGAAAGGCAGCTAAAAAGCTATAGGGTAAATGAACCTGGCTGAGTCCCAGCTGGCCAGCCAGGAGTCCAGGAACTCCAGTGTTCCCCAAGAATCCAGAAATGACTGACTGCAGACATGAGCGTGCCTGAAAGAAGCATTGACAGATCTAAGCAACAGGTTGGTGAGAAGTAAAGTTAAGCAGAGCTGCAAGCTCAGCAATTCAGTCTTGGTAGTTACACACAGATGACATTTTCCAAGCGATGATGGAGGACATTTTGAAGTCATTAAGATTATGGGCTTTGGAGTGAGGCAGCCAGCAAGCTGCCATTCAAGGCGTAGTGATTACAAAGTAACTACTCTTCTCTAAATTTCCCTTTTCTAGGCCTTCATTTGTTTCTTGTTTGTTGGCTTTTGCACTATAAATTTCTTTGATTGTTTTGAACTTCAACTGCTGATTAAATAATTTAAGAACCTGGGAACACAGGTGATTTTGAGAAATAAATGTAGTTTTCAAATCCCGTTTTTGCTACTTTTAAAATTTATTTTTACTATAACAGAAAGCTTCGGTCTGTATAGTCACGAGGCACTAGGATATGTTGTAATATATTTTATATTGTGTAATGTTGGTAGAAGATTAAACATACGTATCTTCTGAAGGATTTGTGATGGTCTGATGGCAGGAATGTTTTAGAAATCTCCTTTCCAGCTTTTTGGAAGGTAAGAGGCCTCCTCTATCTACAGTGCCCCCCACTAGTCATTGGTGCACTACAGTGGCTTTCTCCACCTAATGTGAGTGAGTGTGCTACAAAGGACCTTTCCCTGCTTCCCTTTCTTCCTTGTCTCTCTCAGCCTCTCCTAACCTTTCCAGTCCCAATCATTGAGATATTTTAACTTTCCCAAATATCTTAGCTAAGCTTGTATGTCAGTCTCTCAGCCTGGCTTATTTTATTTTCAATAATTTCCAGAGACATCTATGTCATGATGATAAAATAAAATAATAAAATAAAATAGACTTTCATTCTTTTCGTGGCTGAGTTCTATTTTACTGGGTTTTTTGTTTTGTTTTGATTTGATTTTGTTTCTTATTCCTTGATAATAGCTGTTGTTAGAACAATGAGTTAACATTATAGTTTGGATTTGGAATCAAGTCTTGATCACCAATGTGGGATTGATTTTTTTCATAAAAATAATAACAATATATCTTTTGAGAAACATGCAGCAAGGTGCATGTCTCTTAGCCACTTTCTATTGCTGTGAAAACACATCATGACTAAGACATCTTATGAAAGAAAGTGTTTATTGAGACTCTTGGTTCCAGAGGGATAAAGTCCATGACCATCATGGCAGGAGGCATGTAGGCATGCACGGTGCTGGAGCAGTAGCTGAGAACTTACATGCTGAGATGGTTTCAATGTAGAGAGAGAAAGCTAATCGGGAATGGCAGGGCTTTTAAGACCTCAGAGCCCACCCTAGTGACACACCTCTTCCAGCAAGGCAATGCCTCCTAATATTTCCCAAACATCTACTCCAATTATGGAACAAACATTCAAATACATGAGCCTATGAGGGCCCTTCTCATTCAGTATATAACCCATTTCATTTCAGGTTATAATTGTTTACAATAACGTCTTTTGAGTTCCTTACACATAGTGGATGTCAACCTTTGTCCGATGTGCAGTTGACAATTATAGTTCTCCTCTTTATTTTGTTGTTTTTCTTGTTGGAGTCAAGATTCCTGATTTGATATATTTCATTTTTTTTCTTTCTTTTTTCTTAGCAGGGGGTTTTGTTAAAAAAAAAACAAAAAAAACAAAAAACAAAAACAAAAACAATAAAAACCTATCATACCAGTATCCTAAGGCATTTCTACTTGCATTTTCTTCTAGAAGTTTCACAGTTTTCAATCTTACATTTAAGGCAATAAGCCATTTTGAGTTGATGTTTGTAATTAGAGGGAAAGGGCCAGGCTGATTTCATCTTCAGCACATGCATATGCAATTTCCACAGCACTGCTTATGGAGAAGTCTGTCCTTTCTCCAATCCATGTTCTTAGCACTTTTGTAGATAATCAGTGTATATAGATCCCTGGGTTTACTTCTGTGCTCTGTGCAATGGTTAGTCTTGTGAACTTGATTGGAGTGGGAGATGCCTAACACATTAGTAAAGTACACCTCCAGTTATGTAGATGAGGGTATTTCCAGGTAGGAATGGACCAGTACTGGGGGAGAAAGTACCACCTTAAATATCAGTAGGGTGCTCTGGTGACCCCAGATGGAATAACAAGGGAAAAGGGGACAGCCTGCTAACACAGACCTTCATTCTGCTTCCTGACTGTTGCAATGCAAAGAATTCTGAGCAGTCATGCCCTTTTACAACAATGAACTGAAACTTACAAGAACCTTGAACTGAAATATACCTTTCCTCCCATAAGCTATATGTCAAATATTTTATAAGTGAGGGAAAATCAGATATACTGACCAATCTATGCCATTAGACTTTTAAAATGTCAAACATCAAGCTCTTTTGATTTCTGCAGCTTTGTAATATGTTTATTGGAACCAGATTCTATAATGCCTTCTACATTTTTCTTTTTATTAACAGTGGCTTTGAGTATTTATGTTTGACAGAGGACTCTAGGTAAATTTAATGAGTTGACTTATCTCCCCATGTATAAAATAGAGATTAGAAGTTCACACCTCTATTTTGTAGGAGTTAGAAATTATACCATGATCTGCACTCTAGATGCTGAAACAGAAATATTACAAGGTCAAGCCCAGCCTAGGCTACACTGACATACCCTGTCCCACCTCAATGATGGCACACTTACCCACCATATGCAATGGCCTGCGTTCAGACCCCAGCATTGCATAATAAATCATTATTACCATAGTTACACATGGAAAGTGTTTATCCAGCAATCGAGGCACGAGTCTCAGTGCCCTATCCTTATGTCTGACTTCTTTTCCCCCATTCAGAATATTGTAAGAACAAGAAACCTGACATGTACTTCTGAATACTTAAAATGCTTTGTGCATTTTAATCCATGTGTTATTTTACTTCCATTGATCTCATTTTCAGTCTTGCTGCTTAAGGTAAAAACAGACTGAACAAATTCCTCGCTGGAAGGAAATGTCGTCAGCCCTTTGTGGCATTCAAAGAAACATTAGAAGGGAGAAAGAAACTGCCTTCTGGACTATTCATGAGCCTTTCACCAGAATAATCATATGTGAATAATTTCACAGCCATGAATTCCAAAGCATTCAACACTAATTACTCTTCCTTGAGATTAAATATTTCTATAATGTTCTATAGTGTTGGGTTAAAGTGTCTTGAGTCTGCCCTAGGGCCCGGGCCACTGGGGGAGGTGAGAAGTGGAAGTTTGACCATTGTGAGAAGTCACAGGACACCACCCAGGGGTGGGGGAGCACAGCCTGGGGATCTCAGGGACTTCAAGGAGCTGGCTCTGTCTGGTTCTCAGTCTCTTGGGCATCCTAGGCACTACTAGATGCCCTGAAAGAGCTGAGAACAGAATGCTCCACCCCCCCACCCCACCACCCCCCTTCCCACCTGGGGCCGAGGAGGACCGGTGTGGAGGAACCCTACTGGGTCCGCTGGGGACTGAGTCCTTGGCTTGTTGGCAGGTGGGTTGGTTTGGTAGAGACCGTGGCTGGGAAAGCTGAGAGACCTTCTGTGGGAGACTAGATGCAGCTCTTTAGACAAAGTCCTGTTTCATTGTTCTCCACAGCAGATCATGAAGAAAAGAGGCAGTCCATGGTTTTAGGGCATTTATTATCGTGGTGGAGTGTGGTGATGAGTAAAACCATACCCCACTTTCTCAGGGCAGGCCTGAGGTTAAATACCTTTTGCAGGGAGGAAGGTCTGGGAAGGGGAGTTTATTGGCTAAGCCTCCAGGTACCTCATTAAAATGGAGATGTCTTGAGGCTATGTGACCACACCTCTACCTGTGGAGGGGTTTGGAGGAGCCCTTACTTGACTGATGGTCACAGACCTATGGAGAGCTGCCTGTCAGGAGCCTGGGACCCAGGAGCAAGGCAAAATGCCTACCGTCCCTTGCACAGTTATCCCCTGCTGGGGACCCCCTACTGCGTCGCAAGGGTTTTAAACCTTATGTACTGGCTAGTTTTGTGTGTCAATTTGACACAAGCTGAAGTTATCACAGAGAAAGGAGTTTCAGTTGAGAAAATGCCTCCATGACATCCAGCTGTAAGGCATTTTCTCATTTAGTGATCATGGGGGGAGGGCCCCTTGTGAGTAGTACCATCTGTGGGCTGGTAGTCTTGGGTTCTATAAGAAAGCAGGCTGAGCAAGCCAAGAGAAGCAAACAAGCCAGTAAGTAGCATTCCTCCATGGTCTCTGCATCAGCTCCTGCTCCTTGACCTGCTTGAGTTCCAGTCCTGACTTCCTTTCGTGATGAACAGAAATTGGAAGTGTAAGCTCAATAAACCCTTTCCACCCCGACTTGCATCTTGGTCATAATGTTTGTGCAGGAATAGAAACCCTGACTAAGACACCTTAGCTCAACCAGAAATCAGGCTGCCTTTTTCATCCTACATCAGGCCTCAGTGCTTTTGTTATCTTAAACCTTTTGTGTATGCATGAAGAGTAATCACGACTTTCATGACATCTTAGCACAGCATTTGGCTTCTTTGAGGGGACTTTTGAGAATTTCAACCCAATTCTTATATGAGAACAGAGTTTTATCTTGACATTTTGACTCGAAGAAACGCTTCTTAATTAAACATACAGATAAACTTAAGACCCTTGTCACAGTCTCAAAAGATCAGTCACTTTTCCCGGAAGCAGAAAATCCCAGAAAAATTTTCAGTCATTAAAATAAATGGGAATAAGATGTCTTTGAACATTTTCCTGACAGCTTGTAGTAAAAAGCTTTGTCTTTAATTGACATATATAATGTATATGCTCATGGGCTACAAAGTGACTTATGATATATGTATGTATTTTGTACGAATCCAAGCAAGCTGATATCCATCACTTCTCAGGTCTCTATGTTATTTTGCCATATGAGTATTTGAAATCTCTGTTTCCGCAATATTACATGCAGCACATTAACTATAGTAACTGTGAGATAAAATAATAGGCACAGCAAAATAACCTGTCCTGGAACCTCAGGCTCTTTGATTTTTATCTCTCGCTCTGAGGGTTTCTTGAGTGCTGTGATTCTCAGCCTACTGGGCCCTGTGCATGATCTCCATAACATACAGCAGATCTTTACTGTCGTGGGGCCTTAGAAATACCAGTATTTCATATAACTTCCTACATTACAGTATCAGATGTTATGAGCTGAACAACTGTTCCTTGGTGCCTGGATTGAGAATTGCATATAAGAAAGGTTTCAAAAAATAACAGAGACCATTTCAAGCTGTCTATACAGGGATTGAGTGTCTCTGCAGTTACTTTGAATCAGAATCACAGGGAAGACAAGAACCTGCTAGTTTTCAACTACCAAATCAGATGAGGTGTCCAGAGGAAAACCAGGTAATGGGATACATTCATTTTTAAATGTGACAAATGATATGTAAAGACATATCAGACACTTTCATTAACAAGAATGGATGAAATAAATCCAAGTAAAGAATTGCCATTTAGTTTTAAGAGTTTACTAATGCTTATACGTAGAGTCAAATAATTGGGTGGAAGGGTAGTCAGTCTTCATGGTTTATGCAAGAAATATTACAATGTCTACCAGAAATAGAAGACAGAAATTAGACATAGTAAGTTTATACCATAAATTAATCTATAAAACTTTAAAACAATCTGTTAGTGAAAATATGAAAAGTGGTTGTTAGAGGTAAATTTAACAAGAGAAACAAATTCATTTTAATTTACATGAAAATATTAAATGATATTTCATAGATAATATTTATTGGAAAAATACAGATAAGTCTGTATTGCAAGCATTAAATAAACAACAATGAATGCTTCTGTGATGAGATGTCAGTATGAGTAGAAGGTGTTGGACTCTAGTGGACGCTTGTTAAAAAAATCACCTTGATTAAGATATGTGTTATATGCTCTATTTTTTAATTATATCTATAAAGAACAACAGTTTTATAATAGTGTTATAAAATCACAGTAAAAAGCAAGATTTATAACAGATCGTGAGAAAGCATTTTAATTTGGTGGCTAGAATTGTAGCTGGTGTGGAGTTCTTGCCTATTCTCTCTCTCTCTCTCTCTCTCTCTCTCTCTCTCTCTCTCTCTCTCTCTCTGTCTCTCTCATATACACACACATGAACACACACCTACACAACCTACACATGTATCTACATGCAGACACACACACATATATGCACACCCACATATAACACAAACCATCTTATATATAATTTTATTTCATCATCACTTTAAATATATAATATCATTTTTATATCCCTAAGTATAATTTTTGGAAATTCCTATGGTACCTCTGGTTATTTTCAGTTTTTAAAATGTTCCTATTTAAAATTAACCTAACTAGCATGAATTCTAAGAAAGCAAGGTAGTATCCTTCTCCCTACCTTTCTCAGCTCATTTCTGCTGCAGTGTTGGGAGAAATGGGCAAAGGGAATCTTTCTGTCTGACTCTGGAATTGAGTTCACTAATAATCTAGTAGTCATTTCTCATCAGAGCGAGGATATTAGTGCATGCTAGTCATTAGCTTCCCTATTTTGTGTCTGTAGCCAATTAAAAATGGCTGCTACTCTTTATATTACTCCATACAAATATGAAGGCTCTTTCTTCTCCCATATGATTTAGGCTTAGCTTCTTTGGCTAATGAAATATAGCAAAAAAAAAAGATGTAAGAGTAAATATGAGCCTATGCTCCCAGAGAACTGGCCCACCGGTGCTGTCTCTTGGACTCTTCCATTGTCAGATACATAGTGACTTCTGTACATTTAGTTGCTGATAACAGAATTCTGCTCTTTATGGACAAATTATGTCTAATATGTGTATATTTCTTATTAAATATACATGCATTTAAAATATTTTATCTATTCTTTTGCTGTGCATCAAGACTGATTCTATAGCTTAGTTACTATGAACAGGGTCATGATAAACATGTCTTTTATATCTTTTGGTATGTTGATTTCATTTCCTTTATGCATATATACATAGAAGTAGGGAACTGCTGTCATAGTAGATCTCTTCTTATGCCTTGGAGGAACCTCCATGCCATTCTCTTTTGTACTGATTTACACTCCCACCAGAATCGTGTAAGAATTTCTTTCTCTACATAATTATCATTTTTTCCTGGGTTTTTGTTTGCAATGATTGTTATAATTGGGGTAACACCTTTACAATAGAGTTCTGATTTGTGTTTCCCTTATAATTCCTTGAATAGTGTTGACATTTTAACTATGTCAATTCAATGTGAATATGGGCTCTTTTACTTTACAGATCTGCAGGTCTGTCTGCCTTCAATGTCTGTCATCATTTATAATTCTTACTGGGGCACTCTTTTGAATCCTTGATTAAATTTGCTCCTTAGTACTTTTCATTTTACCAAGATTGTGAGTTAGGTTGTGCTCATGATTTTCTTTTTAGTAAGTACACCATTTGTGTTACCTTTTCTCTTATATTGATTTTGTATCCTGGAATTTTCACGAATTCACCAATTCTTCTCTCATCAGCACTTAGGGTTTTTATGTTTTCCCTGAAAGAGCTATCTACAGAAGAATAAATGGCCTTTCCTCTTCTTATTTATGCCGTTTATTTCTTTCTTTCTGACAATCTTAAAAGATTTCTGTCCTTCTGAAGCGTTCACACTATCAAGATGGGCTCAGAAAAGATTTCAAATATGAAGTTGTTTTTTAATTAATTTATATGTGGAAATGTTTCATAATGTATTTACAAAGCTTTGCTTTCTGAACTTTTAAGTCATTCTCTGATGCAACTGATATCATACAAGATGAAACACATTTTCTGCTTTAGGAAAAGTAAGCAAATTGATCCTTTGTTCTGGACACATTTGGTGATTAGTGTTTAGAGATCAAGGAGTGCTGGATGCTTCTTGAAGTTAGGTTCTAAACGGAAACATGTAGAGCTGGAGGGAAAAAAATGTGTTATGTGAATCTGTATGTCACATGAGGGTTCCTCTCATGTATTTATTTACCCTTACTTTGCTCTGAAGAACACTTAACTTTCAATCTATGAATCTAGAATAGTCATAAAACAGATACTTATGAAATAGAAAAGAAAAAATTTCAAATATGAACACAGAGTTTGTATTAAAATTTAACAAAGTTACTTAGAAAGAGCTAGAATAGGTCTTGGGGAGAAGATCATGGTGATGACTCAGGTAGAAATATGCTTGCCCAGAAGTGAGGAAGATGAGCTCAGAATCATCTAAAATAGGCACATTTGCTGGTAGAAGCTCACAGTCCTGTGGATGCTGAGATGTGAGGCAAAGACAGAGTCCTAGATAGATTCCTACTCTAGCCTACATGGAGAAGGTGGAGTCCTTTTCACAAACAAAAAGTGGAATGCACCTAAAGAACAACAGGTGATATTGTCCTCTATCCCTGACCTGCACAAGTACACGTCTGCATGTGTGCACTCCTCTACATAAGAACACACACATACACACAAAGTGTGGGCCTACATAGTAATAGTAGCCCAATGACTGTGAAAGAAGAAGAGTGTATCAAACAAAAGAGAAGGAATGGAACATAATAGTCTATAAACATCTTCAGTAAAAATTCTAAAACTTTCAAGGGAAATATATTTATGTGTCATAGTGTCAATTTTTATTTTCAACAGTGCTAATTTAAAATATATTTTTTTGATTTGATGTATAAATTTAAACTATAACTTCTATTATAAGACAATCAATTGACTTTTGGCTGTAAAATCATAGATATGCTAGACATTTCTTAGCTGTCCAGCTAAAAATTCCAGCTGTCTAACTAGATACTTTTGTTATAGGATTGATTAAAAATCAAATTAAGATAGTTACCTGAAAGAGGGAAATTTTGTCTCTCTTTTGTAAGAATTTTAAAAATTGAAACCATCTGTCAGTCAGTGACACTTAGAAACTAACTTTCAAAAATCAGGAATAATGGTGTACATGTCAGGAAGCATTAATCTGCGAGACTTGTGTCTCTCAGGTCTCATGACTAAGAGAAGCAGACAAACAAACTTGTAAATAGCAAAGTATTTAGAAAATAGATTTTTCCACACTTTTATATACACATATTTATAAACATACATATAGCTAACTGGAAAAATTTTTGTGTGCATATATGTATATATCAAACTTTCCGATAAGATTGTATGGATTTTATTTATTTAATAAAGTATACCTTTGGCTTTATTTTTGCTACTGGCTTGATAGAATTTGATTCTAATGTACTTTGACCCATCTTTTAACTTGGAATTTAAGTTTATATTGAACTATTGAATGGTTTTCCTTTAACAATATCTTATGGAAGTTATGAGTATTTTCATTAATGTTTTACTTGCTTCCTCAGATGTGACAATATGTCTAAGGCAGGGCCTGCACTGTGCTCATTTTGTATTTCTAATGTAACATACTTTTTAGTAACTAGGTGACACATTGATGCCATTCAATATAGCATGGTATAGCAACATTAGGAGTCATTTTATTGCTATGTTCCTATAGCAAACTGATGGTTGTGGGTCGTCCCCTAAGCCTGTGATCTGTCTAATGTCATGTTCTTGGCCACTGTAGCAGTGTCAGGTATGAGACCTATCTCATAAAGTGAGGCTTAAATCCAATTTAAAAAAGTGTTTGGTTATTCCTGTAGCATCTGTGCTACTATCGCACCAGTATATCTTAGAGGCCAGTATATCGTACAGGTCTCTTTTGTAGGTTGTAGGGTTTATAGATTGGTGAAATTGATGGTAACTTTTCTCCTCCAGGGCATCCAAAGTACCTTCTAGCACCAGTCAGTAGGGGTGAAGCTTCTAGTTGAATACCAGCTTGATTTCTTTTAACCAAAAGCTATAGTTTCTTTTTCTTCCAAGGAGGAGCAAAAGCTAAGGCTGATACATGATTTTTCACAGCAGTGGTAACATTTGCAGTGCCTTTTAAGACAAAAAACAAACAAAAAATTGTTTTCTGAAATATTCTGCTTCTATAGCCCATGGGGAAAATAATTTGGAATTCTTTAATGTGCAAAAGATGACATTAGTCATGGCAACTCAGTGAGACTGTGAGAATTAACACAGAAAGCATAAATCCCAGTATATACAGGAGTTCAACTTATAGTTTTGATGAACTGGGACTGGATAATTGATGAAGGTCAGGCTCGTATTCAATTTGCTAACAAAACAAATGATTTGCCTAAGCAAAATCATGTTATTCAAAGATCTTCCTTCTTTTATTTTTTTCCTTATAAGCAAAAGGATTATTTTTTCATTATATTATTTTCATTCTAGCAATATTTTCTTTATAAGCCTATCTATATAGAGTCTTTCACTAAAATATTTTCAATAAATATTTGGACATGGTAACTTAATATAAGTCAACTAATATCAATGTATGTATTGTTGAAATATTACTCTTGTACTGAAGAATATTCTTCTTTCCTTTGTTGGCATTTTTGTTTGTTTGTTTTAGCTATTTTATTGGGTTCTTGTACATCTACTGAAATTCCAACCCTTACTCCACCCTAGTCCCTTCCAACCCTGAAAATGAGGTAAGAGAGAAAGAAGGATAAAAAGAAAAGGAGACCTAGACCTCTTTAGGCTACTTCCTGCTGATTAAGAGCCTTGAGTTCCTTGGGGCCAGTCCAATCTTTATCATCAGGATATTCCCGCCTTATTCTTTTAGTCAAATTGCAACAACAGGAACCTGCTGTGAAACAGCCTCTTATCCCACACCTGGGATTAAAACAAAACCATTCATGTAACATAACATAATTGGTTTTTTTGGTTTTCGTTTTGTTTTTTTTGTTTTTTTTTTGTTTGTTTGTTTAAGAAACCAAAGTCTCACTATACCTGTAGAACAATGTATAGTATAATGTGATTTAATTAGCTCAAGAAACATAAAGGACTGGGGATATGGTTCAAACCAAAGTGCTTCACCAAAACATTGCAGACCTGAATTCAGGGACTCAGCACCCATATATCAGGCACAATAGACGACATTTATAAATTCAGAACTAGGGTTTGGGAACAGTTGCTTCCCTGGAGATGGCTGGAAAAATAACCTACCTAAATGGGTTGGTTTTAGGTTCATTGAGAGACACCTTTTCAAAACTTAAAATCAATAGTGAGAATAAACCTGTGGCCTCCACAGCAAGAATACCTGTATGTACGTATTCACTCCCATGTGTACACTCACAGATGTGGCTCGCTTTGGTAGAAAGTTTGGGTATCATTGTAAAATTCTGAGTTCAATGCCTAGTTCTGCATAAGGTCTGGTGTTTGATACACTCTTTGAATCTCTGCACTCAGGAGCTGGGGGCAGGAGGGTCAAAAGTCTGGTGTCATCTCTAGTTATGGCATGCTTGAGGCCAAATTGGTACATATGAGACCCAGATTGAAAGACAAAATTTCCCATGGAATGAAATACAAAGAGTCTTCCTTTAATTTATACTTCATATTTTTGTTTATATCACAGATACTAAAATGTCTTTTCTTCTGGTAAAATCATCATTAACAAGCACTTAAAAATCTATCTGGGTCCTTTGGCAAATCAATGTTTATTTTAAATTTCATTTTTATCTTCATTAATAACACTAATACAAAGATTTTCTTTTCAAATTGAGTTTACTTTAAATGGTGACTTTGAATTATTTTCTAAGTAAAAGAATTTAGGAAATCCAGAGGTGTCCGGGGCTGGACAGTGGTTCTTTGAGGCATGCTTTGTTAACACAGCAATGTTTTGTGGGGGATAGATAGAGGTAGACAATCCTGTGAAACTTTGGAAACATAAAAAATTCTAACTGATCTACAGACCTTGTTTGTTCCATAATATAAATAAGCTCGGTTAAATTTATAACAGTATCTCTCATAAATAATAGGGTACTGGTAGACATATTAGATGTTTAAAGTTTCAACACAAGCCAGTGGGGACACTTTCACATGACTTACACTCTCTATTGCTGAGTCATCCAATATTTGGCCAACACTACCCTATACCAATTTATTCTGGCAATGTATTGAGCTACTTTTAATAAGACTGAGTGAGTCCTCAACATTTTAAATCATATTTGTTTTTTTTTTAAATATTAGGTTGATGACGTTGATATTTTATCAGTTTGATCTGATGGTGTCTAAAAATGGGGCTGTATTGTATTGAACCAGTATTTGGTTTTAATTTGTGTAAATACCAGAAAAATTGTGCAAGCCAGGATTACAAGTTGAAACTGTGGCTTGATGCCCTTTTACTCCTGTATAACACAATATCAAAAACATTCTATCTGCCAATATGTGATTTCGCTGGTGCCCTTTGACATTTCTGAGCGAACATTCTCATGCATCATTAGAGGCTCCATGTTGAGTCAATAACACACTTCTCTGTTGTTTTCAGATGCCTCCTAAAGCAAAAGGTTAATGATCAATAAAGTGCACTGAAATGGTGCTTGCTGTTGCCATAGCTCATCTATTTCTCTTTTCACTTGCTCTCCACTTGCTCTTAATATTTCCTGAGCAGTTTTTGTTTTTTAATTTAATGAAGAGTAACTAATGTGATATTTTTTCTTTATAAAGTAGCACTATTTCTAATAGACTCTATCCACAGAGACCAATGATGCTCAAGATGCCTTTCATCTGCCCTGTGACAGTGGTTAACTCACCATTTGACAATTGTATGCCTTTAAAAATTAAAGGTCGTGCATAAAATTTCTCATTTGCATGAGTTCACATAGGTTATAAAATTAATGTAAATGCTGTCTGGCTTAGGGAGCTATGACATTAATAGTATTGAATGATAATAAATGAACTAAAATGGTCTAAAAAACTATCCTTATTTGCAGTGGACATGATTCTCTACTTAAAAGAACTTGTAGAATCTACTAGACATCTCTTAAATCTAATTAATATACAGAGTGAAGTCATAGGATATAAAATCAACATAAAATAGTAGCCTTAATATATATCAACAGTGTCCTCTTGGAAAAATAAATTAAAGGCTATATCTCATTTTCAGTAGCTCAAAAAAGTAAGTTCTTAGAAATAAACCTAACCAAAGAAATGAAAAACCTCTATAACAAAAACCTTAATGACACATTGGAAAAGAAAATCAGAGACAATAGGTGATATGAAGGGCTTCCATGCTCCTGGGTTGGCAGTATTAATATTATAAAAATGGTTAATGTGTCAAAATTAATATACATGTTTAATGTAATGACCATCAAAACTATAGTGCTATATTTCACAATTCTAAAACCTTAATCCAAGAATTCACATGGAACCATAGAAGACCAGGAACTGTTAAAGCAGCTCTGAGAATGGATGGCCACACTTGACTACCTCAAATGAAGCCACAGAGCTCTAGAGACAAAAATATATGGTACTAGCAGAAAACAGACAGATGGAACAGTGTAGAGGACATGTATACAAACAAACACAATAAAATTCCATGGCCAGCTAATTTTTTTATCAAAGATGTTTAAAAATCAGGCAGTGAGGGGATAAAAAGGTAACCAATTTATGAACACTACTGGCCAGTCTGAATATCTACATGCAAAAGAATGAAATTAGATTATTATCTTTCATCTTTTACAAAAAAATCAATCTGAAATGGATCAGGGTCCTTAACTTAAAATCTGAACTGGTGAAGCCCCTAAAGGAAAACTTAGGAAACAGACTTCAAGACACTGGAGTGGTTCAGAGCTTTCTTATCAGAACTTCAGTAGCACAAAATCTTGATACGAGTATCAAAAGATGGGACTACAAAAAATAAAAAGTTTCTGCACCACTAAAGAAGTTGTCAAAAAAGCAAACATTCCATAGTGTGTGAAATCTTTAACATCTATAATTTACATCTAATTTACTGAGAACTACAGAAATTATACATCAAAACAATAAAATTTACCACATTTTCTGTATCCATTCCTCTGTGAAGGACATCTGGGTTCTTTCCTGCTTTTGGCTATTATAAATAAAGCTGCTAAGAACATAGTGGAGAGCTTGGGCCACAGGGCCCCACAGCTAATCAGCGCCGGGACAAAGATCCCT